>JANJGN010002134.1:0-85712 GCA_026770705.1 Isurus oxyrinchus
CCAGATTACTGCAGATTAGATATTAACACTGGGAAACACAGCACCAGATTACTGCAGATTTCAGTGTTAACTCTGGGAAACACAGCGCCAGATTACTTCAGATTTCAGTGTTAAATCTGGGAAACACAGCACCAGATTACTTCAGATTTCAGTGTGAACACAGAAACACAGCACCAGATTAACGCAGATTTCAGTATTTACACTGGGAAACACAGCAACAAGTTACTGCATATTTCAGTATTAACACTGGGAAGCACAGCACCAGATTACTGCTGATTTCAGTATTTACACTGGGGAACACAGCACCAGATTACTGCAAATTTCAGTTTGACACTGGGAAACACAGCATCAGATTACTAAAGATTCCAGTATTAACCCTGGGAAACACAACACCAGATTACTGAACATTTGAGTATGAACATTGGCAAACACAGCACCAGATTACTGCAGATTTCAGTATTTACATGAAACACAGCACCAGATTACTGCAGATTTCAGTGTTAACTCTGGGAAAGACAAGTCCAGATTACAGCGGATTTCAGTGTTAACACTGGGAAACACAGGATCAGATTACTGCAGATTTCAGTATCAACATTGGGAAATTTGGCACCAAAAACCTGAAGATTTCAGTATTAACACTGGGAATCACAGCAACAGATTACTGAAGATTCCAGTATTAACACTGAGACAAAAAGTACCAGATTACTGCAGATTAGATATTAACACACGGAAACACAGCACCAGATTACTGCAGATTCCAGTGTTTAATCTGGGAAACACAGCACCAGATTACTGTGGATTTCAGTGTTACCTCTGGGAGACACACCACCAGAATACTGCAGATTAGATATTAACATTGGGAAACACAGCACCAGATTCCTGCAGATTTCAGAGTTAACTCTGGGAAACACAGCAACAGATTACTGTGGATTTCAGTGTTAACTCAGGGAAACACAGCACCAGATTACAGAAGATTCCAGTATTAACACTGGGAAACACAGCACCAGATTGCTGCAGATTTCAGAGTTAACTCTGGGAAACACAGCAACAGATTACTGTGGATTTCAGTGTTAACTCAGCGAAACACAGCACCAGATTACAGAAGATTCCAGTATTAACACTGGTAAACACAGCACCAGATTACTGAAGGTTCCCGTTTTAACACTGGGAAGCACAGCACCAGATTAATGCGGATTTCGGTGTGAACACTGGGAAACACAGCACCAGATTACTGCAGATTTCAGTGTTAACTCTGAGAAAGACAAGACCAGATTACAGCGGATTTCAGTGTTAACACTGGGAAACACAGGACCAGTTTACTGAAGATTTCAGTATTAACACAGGGAAACACAGCACCAAAATACTGCAGAATTCCGTATTAACACTGGGAAACACAGCATCAAATTACTGCAGATTTCAGTATGAACACTGGGAAATACATCACCAGATTATTGAAGATTCCAATATTAACACTGGGTAACACAGCACCAGATTTCTGCAGATTTCAGTGTTAACTCTGGGAAACACAGCACCAGATTACTGAACATTTGAGTATGAACATTGGGAAACACAGCACCAGATTACTGTGGATTTCAGTGTTACCTCTGGGAAACACAGCACCAGAATACTGCAGATTCAATATTAACACTGGGAAACACAGAACCAGATTCCCACAGATTTCAGTGTTAACTCTCGGAAACACAGCAACAGATTACTGTGGATTTCAGTGTTAACTCAGGGAAACACAGCACCAGATTACAGAAGATTCCAGTATTAACACTGGGAAACACAGCACCAGTTTACTGAAGGTTACAGTAATAACACTGGGAAACACAGCACCAGATTAATGCGGTTTTCGGTGTGAACACTGGGGAACACAGCACCAGATTACTGCAGATTTCAGTGTTAACTCTGGGAAAGACAAGTCCAGATTACAGCGGATTTCAGTGTTAACACTGGGAAACACAGGATCAGATTACTGCAGATTTCAGTATTATCATTGGGAAACACAGCACCAGATTACTGAAGACTACATTATTAACACTGGGAAAAACAGCAACAGGTTACTGAAGATTTCAGTATTAACACTGGGAAACACAGCACCAAAATACTGCAGATTTCCGTATTAACACTGAGAAACGCAGCACCAAATTACTGCAGATTTCAGTATGAACACTGGGAAATACATCACCAGATTACTGAAGATCCCAGTATTAACGCTGGGAAACACAGCACCAAATTACTGAAGATTCCAATATTAAAACTGGGAAACACAGCACCAGATTTCTGCAGATTTCAGTGTTAACTCTGGGAAACACAGCACCAGATTACTGCAGATTTCAGTGTTAACTCTGGGAAACACAGGACCAGATTACAGCGGATTTCAGTGTTAACACTGGGAAACACAGGACCGGATTACTGCAGATGAGATATTAATAATGGGAAATACAGCACCAGATAAACGCAAATTTTAGTATTTACACTGGCAAACACAGCAACAGGTTACTGCAGATTTCAGTATTAACACTGCGAAACACAGCACCAGATTACTGCTGATTTCAGTATTTACACTGGGGAACACAGCACCAGATTACTGCAGATGTCACTCTGAACACTGGGAAACACAGCACCAGATTACTGCAGGTTCCAGTTTGAACACTGAGAAACACAGCACCAGATTACTGAAGATTCCAGTATTAACAATGGGAAACACAGCACCAGATTACTACTGATTTCAGCACTTACACTGGAAACACAGCACCAGATTACTGCAAATTTCAGTTTGACACTGGGAAACACAGCATCAGATAACTGAAGATTACAGTGTTAACTCTGGGAAACACAGCACCAGATTACTGCTGATTTCAGTATTTACACTGGGGAACACAGCACCAGAATACTGCAAATTTCAGATTGACACTGGGAAACACAGCATCAGATTACTAAAGGTTCCAGTATTAACCCTGGGAAACACAACACCAGATAACTGAACATTTGAGTATGAACATTGGCAAACACAGCACCAGATTACTGCAGATTTCAGTATTAACACTGAGTAAAAAAGCACCAGATTACTGCAGATTCGATATTAACACACGGAAACACAGCACCAGATTACTGCAGATTCCAGTGTTTAATCTGGGAAACAGAGCACCAGATTACTGTGGATTTCAGTGTTACCTCTGGGAGACACACCACCAGAATACTGCAGATTAGATATTAACATTGGGAAACACAGCACCAGATTCCTGCAGATTTCAGAGTTAACTCTGGGAAACACAGCAACAGATTACTGTGGATTTCAGTGTTAACTCAGGGAAACACAGCACCAGATTACAGAAGATTCCAGTATAAACACTGGGAAACACAGCACCAGATTGCTGCAGATTTCAGAGTTAACTCTGGGAAACACAGCAACAGATTACTGTGGATTTCAGTGTTAACTCAGGGAAACACAGCACCAGATTACAGAAGATTCCAGTATTAACACTGGTAAACACAGCAACAGATTACTGAAGGTTCCCGTTTGAACACTGGGAAGCACAGCACCAGATTAATGTGGATTTTGGTGTGAACACTGGGAAACACAGCACCAGATTACTGCAGATTTCAGTGTTAACTCTGGGAAACACAGGACCAGATTACAGCGGATTTCAGTGTTAACACTGGGAAACACAGGACCAGTTTACTGAAGATTTCAGTATTAACACAGGGAAACACAGCACCAAAATACTGCAGAATTCTGTATTAACACTGGGAAACACAGCACCAAATTACTGCAGATTTCAGTATGAACACTGGGAAATACATCACCAGATTATTGAAGATTCCAATATTAACACTGGGAAACACAGCACCAGATTTCTGCAGATTTCAGTGTTAACTCTGGGAAACACAGCACCAGATTACTGAACATTTGAGTATGAACATTGGGAAACACAGCACCAGATTACTGTGGATTTCAGTGTTACCTCTGGGAAACACTGCACCAGATTACTGTAGATTCGATATTAACACTGGGAAACACAGAACCAGATTCCCACAGATTTCAGTGTTAACTCTGGGAAACACAGCAACAGATTACTGTGGATTTCAGTGTTAACTCAGGGAAACACAGCACCAGATTACAGAAGATTCCAGTATTAACACTGGGAAGCACAGCACCAGATTAATGCGGTTTTCGGTGTGAACACTGGGGAACATAGCACCAGATTACTGCAGATTTCAGTGTTAACTCTGGGAAAGACAAGTCCAGATTACAGCAGATTTCAGTGTTAAGACTGGGAAACACAGGATCAGATTACTGCAGATTTCAGTATTATCATTGGGAAACACAGCACCAGATTACTGTAGACTACATTATTAACACTGGGAAAAACAGCAACAGGTTACTGAAGATTTCAGTACTAACACTGGGAAACACAGCACCAAAATACTGCAGATTTCCGTATTAACACTGAGAAACGCAGCACCAAATTACTGCAGATTTCAGTATGAACACTGGGAAATACATCACCAGATTACTGAAGATTCCAGTATTAACGCTGGGAAACACAGCACCAAATTACTGAAGATTCCAATATTAACACTGGGAAACACAGCACCAGATTTCTGCAGATTTCAGTGTTAACTCTGGGAAACACAGCACCAGATTACTGCAGATTTCAGTGTTAACTCTGGGAAACACAGGACCAGATTACAGCGGATTTCAGTGTTAACACTGGGAAACACAGGACCGGATTACTGCAGATGAGATATTAATACTGGGAAATACAGCACCAGATAAACGCAAATTTTAGTATTTACACTGCCAAACACTGCAACAGGTTACTGCAGATTTCAGTATTAACACTGAGAAACAAAGCACCAGATTACTGCAGATTAGATATTAACACTAGGAAACACAGCACCAGATTACTGCAGTTTTTAGTGTTAACACTGGGAAACACAGCACCAGATTATAGCAGATTTCAGTATTAACACTGCGAAACACAGCACCAGATTACTGCTGATTTCAGTATTTACACTGGGAAACACAACACCAGATTACTGCAGGTTCCAGTTTGAACACTGAGAAACACAGCACCAGATTACTGAAGATTCCAGTATTAACAATGCGAAACACAGCACCAGATTACTACTGATTTCAGTACTTACACTGGAAACACAGCACCAGATTACTGCAAATTTCAGTTTGACACTGGGAAACACAGCATCAGATTACTGAAGATTCCAGTATTAACACTGGGAAATGCAACACCAGATTACTGAAGATTCCAGTATGAACACTGGGAAACACAGCACCAGATTACTGCAGATTTCAGTATTAACACTGTGAAACACAGCACCAGATTACTGCAGATGAGATATTAACACAAGGAAACACAGCACCAGATTACTGCAGATTCCAGTGTTAAATCTTGGAAACACAGCACCAGAATACTGTGGATTTCAGTGTTAACTCTGCGAAACACAGCACCAGATTACTGCAGATTAGATATTAACACTGGGAAACACAGCACCAGATTACTGCAGATTTCAGTGTTAACTCTGGGAAACACAGCACCAGATTACTTCAGATTTCAGTGTTAACTCTAGGAAACACAGCACCAGATTACTTCAGATTTCAGTGTGAACACGGAAACACAGCACCAGATTAACACAGATTTCAGTATTTACACTGGGAAACACAGCAATAGGTTACTGCAGATTTCAGAGTTAACACTGGGAAACACAGAACCAGATTACAGCAGATTCCAGTGTTAAATCTGGGAAACGCAGCACCAGAATACTGTGGATTTCAGTGTTAACTCTGCGAAACACAGCACCAGATTACTGCAGATTAGATATTAACACTGGGAAACACAGCACCAGATTACTGCAGATTTCAGTATTAACACTGGGAAGCACAGCACCAGATTACTGCTGATTTCAGTATTTACACTGGGGAACACAGCACCAGAATACTGCAAATTTCAGTTTGACACTGGGAAACACAGCATCAGATTAATAAAGATTCCAGTATTAACCCTGGGAAACACAACACCAGATTACTGAACATTTGAGTATGAACATTGGCAAACACAGCACCAGATTACTGCAGATTTCATTATTAACACTGAGAAAAAAAGCACCAGATTACTGCAGATTAGATATTAACACACGGAAACACAGCACCAGATTACTGCAGATTCCAGTGTTAAATCTGGGAAACACAGCACCAGAATACTGTGGATTTCAGTGTTAACTCTGCGAAACACAGCACCAGATTACTGCAGATTAGATATTAACACTGGGAAACACAGCACCACATTACTGCAGATTTCAGTGTTAACTCTGGGAAACACAGCGCCAGATTACTTCAGATTTCAGTGTTAAATCTGGGAAACACAGCACCAGATTACTTCAGATTTCAGTGTGAACACGGAAACACAGCACCAGATTAACGCAGATTTCAGTAATTACACTGGGAAACACAGCAACAGGTTACTGCAGATTTCAGAGTTAACACTGGGAAACACAGCACCAGATTACTGCATATTTCAGTATTAACACTGGGAAGCACAGCACCAGATCACTGCAGATTTCAGTATTTACACTGGGGAACACAGCACCAGAATACTGCAAATTTCAGTTTGACACTGGGAAACACAGCATCAGATTACTAAAGATTCCAGTATTAACCCTGGGAAACACAACACCAGATCACTGAACATTTGAGTATGAACATTGGCAAACACAGCACCAGAGTACTGCAGATTTCAGTATTAACACTGAGAAAAAAAGCACCAGATTACTGCAGATTAGATATTAACACACGGAAACACAGCACCAGATTACTGCAGATTCCAGTGTTTAATCTGGGAAACACAGCACCAGATTACTGTGGATTTCAGTGTTACCTCTGGGAGACACTCCACCAGAATACTGCAGATTAGATATTAACATTGGGAAACACAGCACCAGATTCCTGCAGATTTCATAGTTAACTCTGGGAAACACAGCAACAGATTACTGTGGATTTCAGTGTTAACTCAGGGAAACACAGCACCAGATTACAGAAGATTCCAGTATTAACACTGGGAAACACAGCACCAGATTACTGCAGATTTCATTTTGACACTGGTAAACACAGCACCAGATTACTGAAGATGCCAGTATTAACACTGGGAAACACAGCATCAGATTTCTGCAGATTTCAGTGCTAACTCTGGGAAACACAGCACCAGATTACTGCAGATTAGATATTAACACTGGAAAACACAGCACCAGATTACTGCAGATTTCAGGTTGACACTGGGAAACATAGCACAAGATTACAGCGGATTTCAGTGGTAACACTGGGAAACACAGCACCAGATTAACACAGATTTCATTATTTACACTGGGAAACACAGCACAAGATTAGTGCAGATTTAAATGGTAACACTGGGAAACACATCACCAGATTAATGCAGATTTCAGTGTTAACACTGGGAAACACAGCACCAGATTACTGCAGAATTCAGTGTTAACACTGGAAACACAGCACCCGATTACTGTGGATTTCAGTGTGAACACTGGGAAACACAGCACCAGATTACTGCAGATTTCAGTTTGACACTGCGAAACACAGCACCAGATTCCAGAAGGTTCCAGTATTAACACTGGGAAGCACAGCACCAGATTAATGCGGATTTCGGTATGAACACTGGGAAACACAGCACCAGATTACTGCAGATTTCAGTGTTAACTCTGGGAAACACAAGACCAGATTACAGCGGATTTCAGTGTTAACACTGGGAAACACAGGACCAGATTACTGCAGATTTCAGTATTAACATTGGGAAATACAGCACCAGATTACTGAAGACTACATTATTAACACTGGGAAAAACAGCAGCAGGTTACTGAAGATTTCATTATTAACTCTGGGATCACAGCACCAGAATACTGCAGATGTCAGTATTAACACTGGGAAACATAGCAACAGATTACTGCAGATTCCAGTATTAACACTGGGAAACACAGCACCAGATTACTGCAGATTAGATATTAACACTGGGAAACACAGCACCAGATTACTGCAGATTTCAGGGTTAACTCTGGGGAACACAGCACCAGATTACTGTGGATTTCAGTGTTAACTCAGGGAAACACAGCACCTGATTACTGAAGACTCCTGTATTAACACTGGGAAACACAGCACCAGATTACTGCAGGTTTCAGGTTGACACTGGGAAACACAGCACCAGATTAACGCAGTTTTCAGTATTTACACTGGGAAACACAGCACCAGAATACTGCAGATGTCAGTATTAACACTGGGAAACCCAGAACCAGATTACTGCGGATTTCAGTATGAACACTGAGAAACACAGCACCAGATTACTGCAGATTAGAAATTAAAACAGGGAAAGACAACACCAGATTACTGCAGATTCCAGTGTTAACTCTGCGAAACACAGCACCAGATTATTGCAGATTAGATATTAACACAGGGAAACACAGCACCAGATTAGGCAGGTTTTAGTGTTAACTCTGGGAAAAACAGGACCACATTATAGCAGATTTCAGGGTGAACACTGGGAAACACAGGTCCAGATAAATGCAGATTTCAGTATTAACACTGAGAAACACAGCACCAGATTACTGCAGATTAGATATTAACACTGGGAAACACAGCACCACATTACTGCAGGTTTCAGTATTAACACTGGGAAACGCAGGACCAGACAACTGCAGATTTCAGTGTTAACACTGGGAAGCACAGCACCAGATTAATGCAGATTTCAGTATTTACACTCAGAAACACAGGACAAGATTACTGCAAATTTCAGTGGTAACACTGGGAAACACATCACCAGATTAATGCAGATTTCAGTGTTAACACTGGGAAACACAGCAACAGATTACTGCAGATTTCAGTGTTAACTCGGGGAAACAGAGCACCAGATTACTGTGGATTTCAGAGTTGACACTGGGAAACACAGCACCAGATTACTGTAGATTTCAGGGTTAACTCTGGGAAACACAGCACCAGATTACTGTGGATTTCAGTGTTAACTCTGGGAGACACAGCAACAGATTACTGCAGATTTCAGTGTTAACTCTGGGAAACACAGCACCAGATTACTGAAGATTCCAGTATTAACACTGCGAAACACAGCACCAGATTACTGCAGATTTCAGTTTGACACTGGAAAACACAGCACCAGATTCTGGAAGGTTCCAGTATTAACACTGGGAAGCACAGCACCAGATTAACGCGAATTTCGGTGTGAACACTAGGAAACACAGCACCAGATTAATGCAGATTTCAGTGTTAACTCTGGCAAACACAGCACCAGATTACAGTGGATTTCAGTGTTAACTCTGGGAAACACAAGACCAGATTATAGCAGATTTCAGTATTAACACTGAAAAACACAGCACCAGATTACTGCAGATTAGATATTAACACTGGGAACCAGAGCACCAGATTACTGCAGGTTTCAGTGTTAACTCTGGGAAACACAGCACCAGATTACTGCAGATTTCAGTGTTAACTCTGGGAAATACAGCACCAGATTACTGCAGACTTCAGTGTTGACTCTGGGAAACACAGCACCAAATTACTGAAGATTCCATTATTAACACTGGGAAACCCATCACGAGATTACTGCAGATTTCAGTGTGAACACTTGGAAACACGGCACCAGATTAACACAGATTTCATTATTTACACTGGGAAACACAGCACAAGATTAGTGCAGATTTAAATGGTAACACTGGGAAACACATCACCAGATTAATGCAGATTTCAGTGTTAACACTGGGAAACACAGCACCAGATTACTGCAGAATTCAGTGTTAACACTGGAAACACAGCACCCGATTACTGTGGATTTCAGTGTGAACACTGGGAAACACAGCACCAGATTACTGCAGATTTCAGTTTGACACTGCGAAACACAGCACCAGATTCCAGAAGGTTCCAGTATTAACACTGGGAAGCACAGCACCAGATTAATGCGGATTTCGGTATGAACACTGGGAAACACAGCACCAGATTACTGCAGATTTCAGTGTTAACTCTGGGAAACACAAGACCAGATTACAGCGGATTTCAGTGTTAACACTGGGAAACACAGGACCAGATTACTGCAGATTTCAGTATTAACATTGGGAAATACAGCACCAGATTACTGAAGACTACATTATTAACACTGGGAAAAACAGCAGCAGGTTACTGAAGATTTCATTATTAACTCTGGGATCACAGCACCAGAATACTGCAGATGTCAGTATTAACACTGGGAAACATAGCAACAGATTACTGCAGATTCCAGTATTAACACTGGGAAACACAGCACCAGATTACTGCAGATTAGATATTAACACTGGGAAACACAGCACCAGATTACTGCAGATTTCAGGGTTAACTCTGGGGAACACAGCACCAGATTACTGTGGATTTCAGTGTTAACTCAGGGAAACACAGCACCTGATTACTGAAGACTCCTGTATTAACACTGGGAAACACAGCACCAGATTACTGCAGGTTTCAGGTTGACACTGGGAAACACAGCACCAGATTAACGCAGTTTTCAGTATTTACACTGGGAAACACAGCACCAGAATACTGCAGATGTCAGTATTAACACTGGGAAACCCAGAACCAGATTACTGCGGATTTCAGTATGAACACTGAGAAACACAGCACCAGATTACTGCAGATTAGAAATTAAAACAGGGAAAGACAACACCAGATTACTGCAGATTCCAGTGTTAACTCTGCGAAACACAGCACCAGATTATTGCAGATTAGATATTAACACAGGGAAACACAGCACCAGATTAGGCAGGTTTTAGTGTTAACTCTGGGAAAAACAGGACCACATTATAGCAGATTTCAGGGTGAACACTGGGAAACACAGGTCCAGATAAATGCAGATTTCAGTATTAACACTGAGAAACACAGCACCAGATTACTGCAGATTAGATATTAACACTGGGAAACACAGCACCACATTACTGCAGGTTTCAGTATTAACACTGGGAAACGCAGGACCAGACAACTGCAGATTTCAGTGTTAACACTGGGAAGCACAGCACCAGATTAATGCAGATTTCAGTATTTACACTCAGAAACACAGGACAAGATTACTGCAAATTTCAGTGGTAACACTGGGAAACACATCACCAGATTAATGCAGATTTCAGTGTTAACACTGGGAAACACAGCAACAGATTACTGCAGATTTCAGTGTTAACTCGGGGAAACAGAGCACCAGATTACTGTGGATTTCAGAGTTGACACTGGGAAACACAGCACCAGATTACTGTAGATTTCAGGGTTAACTCTGGGAAACACAGCACCAGATTACTGTGGATTTCAGTGTTAACTCTGGGAGACACAGCAACAGATTACTGCAGATTTCAGTGTTAACTCTGGGAAACACAGCACCAGATTACTGAAGATTCCAGTATTAACACTGCGAAACACAGCACCAGATTACTGCAGATTTCAGTTTGACACTGGAAAACACAGCACCAGATTCTGGAAGGTTCCAGTATTAACACTGGGAAGCACAGCACCAGATTAACGCGGATTTCGGTGTGAACACTAGGAAACACAGCACCAGATTAATGCAGATTTCAGTGTTAACTCTGGCAAACACAGCACCAGATTACAGTGGATTTCAGTGTTAACTCTGGGAAACACAAGACCAGATTATAGCAGATTTCAGTATTAACACTGAAAAACACAGCACCAGATTACTGCAGATTAGATATTAACACTGGGAACCAGAGCACCAGATTACTGCAGGTTTCAGTGTTAACTCTGGGAAACACAGCACCAGATTACTGCAGATTTCAGTGTTAACTCTGGGAAATACAGCACGAGATTACTGCAGACTTCAGTGTTGACTCTGGGAAACACAGCACCAAATTACTGAAGATTCCATTATTAACACTGGGAAACCCATCACGAGATTACTGCAGATTTCAGTGTGAACACTTGGAAACACGGCACCAGATTACTGAAGATTCCAGTATTAACAATGGGAAACACAGCACCAGATTACTACTGATTTCAGTACTTACACTGGAAACACAGCACCAGATTACTGCAAATTTCAGTTTGACACTGGGAAACACAGCATCAGATTACTGAAGATTCCAGTATTAACACTGGGAAATGCAACACCAGATTACTGAAGATTCCAGTATGAACACTGGGAAACACAGCACCGGATTACTGCAGATTTCAGTATTAACACTGTGAAACACAGCACCAGATTACTGCAGATGAGATATTAACACAAGGAAACACAGCACCAGATTACTGCAGATTCCAGTGTTAAATCTGGGAAACACAGCACCAGAATAGTGTGGATTTCAGTGTGAACTCTGCGAAACACAGCACCAGATTACTGCAGATTAGATATTAACACTGGGAAACACAGCACCAGATTACTGCAGATTTCAGTGTTAACTCTGGGAAACACAGCGCCAGATTACTTCAGATTTCAGTGTTAAATCTGGGAAACACAGCACCAGATTACTTCAGATTTCAGTGTGAACACGGAAACACAGCACCAGATTAACGCAGATTTCAGTAATTACACTGGGAAACACAGCAACAGGTTACTGCAGATTTCAGAGTTAACACTGGGAAACACAGCACCAGATTACTGCATATTTCAGTATTAACACTGGGAAGCACAGCACCAGATCACTGCAGATTTCAGTATTTACACTGGGGAACACAGCACCAGAATACTGCAAATTTCAGTTTGACACTGGGAAACACAGCATCAGATTACTAAAGATTCCAGTATTAACCCTGGGAAACACAACACCAGATTACTGAACATTTGAGTATGAACATTGGCAAACACAGCACCAGATTACTGCAGATTTCAGTATTAACACTGAGAAAAAAAGCACCAGATTACTGCAGATTAGATATTAACACACGGAAACACAGCACCAGATTACTGCAGATTCCAGTGTTTAATCTGTGAAACACAGCACCAGATTACTGTGGATTTCAGTGTTACCTCTGGGAGACACACCACCAGAATACTGCAGATTAGATATTAACACTGGGAAACACAGAACCAGATTCTTGCAGATTTCAGAGTTAGCTCTGGGAAACACAGCACCAGATTACTGTGCATTTCAGTGTTAACTCAGGGAAACACAGCATCAGATTACAGAAGATTCCAGTATTAACACTGGGAAACACAGCACC
This sequence comes from Isurus oxyrinchus, assembly GCA_026770705.1. Lineage (NCBI taxonomy): Eukaryota > Metazoa > Chordata > Chondrichthyes > Lamniformes > Lamnidae > Isurus > Isurus oxyrinchus. The sequence goes on from JANJGN010002134.1 coordinate 13,223, forward strand.
AGATTACTGCAGATTTCATTTTGACACTGGTAAACACAGCACCAGTTTACTGAAGGTTCCAGTATTAACACTGGGAAGCACAGCACCAGATTAATGCGGTTTTCGGTGTGAACACTGGGGAACACAGCACCAGATTACTGCAGATTTCAGTGTTAACTCTGGGAAAGACAAGTCCAGATTACAGCGGATTTCAGTGTTAACACTGGGAAACACAGGATCAGATTACTGCAGATTTCAGTATTATCATTGGGAAACACAGCACCAGATTACTGTAGACTACATTATTAACACTGGGAAAAACAGCAACAGGTTACTGAAGTTTTCAGTATTAACACTGGGAAACACAGCACCAAAATACTGCAGATTTCCGTATTAACACTGAGAAACGCAGCACCAAATTACTGCAGATTTCAGTATGAACACTGGGAAATACATCACCAGATTACTGAAGATTCCAGTATTAACGCTGGGAAACACAGCACCAAATTACTGAAGATTCCAATATTAACACTGGGAAACACAGCACCAGATTTCTGCAGATTTCAGTGTTAAATCTGGGAAACACAGGACCAGATTACAGTGGATTTCAGTGTTAACTCTGGGAAACACAGGACCAGATTACTGCAGATTAGATATTGTTACAGGGAAATAAAGCACAAGATTACAGCGGATTTCAGTGTTAACTCTGGGAAACACAGGACCGGATTACTGCAGATGAGATATTAATACTGGGAAATACAGCACCAGATAAACGCAAATTTTAGTATTTACACTGCCAAACACAGCAACAGGTTACTGCAGATTTCAGTATTAACACTGAGAAACAAAGCACCAGATTACTGCAGATTAGATATTAACACTAGGAAACACAGCACCAGATTACTGCAGTTTTTAGTGTTAACACTGGAAAACACAGCACCAGATTATAGCAGATTTCAGTATTAACACTGCGAAACACAGCACCAGATTACTGCTGATTTCAGTATTTACACTGGGGAACACAGCACCAGATTACTGCAGATGTCACTCTGAACACTGGGAAACACAGCACCAGATTACTGCAGGTTCCAGTTTGAAAACTGAGAAACACAGCACCAGATTACTGCAAATTTCAGTTTGACACTGGGAAACACAGCATCAGATTACTGAAGATTCCAGTATTAACACTGGGAAATGCAACACCAGATTACTGAAGATTCCAGTATGAACACTGGGAAACACAGCACCGGATTACTGCAGATTTCAGTATTAACACTGTGAAACACAGCACCAGATTACTGCAGATGAGATATTAACACAAGGAAACACAGCACCAGATTACTGCAGATTCCAGTGTTAAATCTGGGAAACACAGCACCAGAATACTGTGGATTTCAGTGTTAACTCAGGGAAACACAGCACCAGATTACAGAAGATTCCAGTATTAACACTGGGAAGCACAGCACCAGATTAATGCGGTTTTCGGTGTGAACACTGGGGAACATAGCACCAGATTACTGCAGATTTCAGTGTTAACTCTGGGAAAGACAAGTCCAGATTACAGCAGATTTCAGTGTTAAGACTGGGAAACACAGGATCAGATTACTGCAGATTTCAGTATTATCATTGGGAAACACAGCACCAGATTACTGTAGACTACATTATTAACACTGGGAAAAACAGCAACAGGTTACTGAAGATTTCAGTACTAACACTGGGAAACACAGCACCAAAATACTGCAGATTTCCGTATTAACACTGAGAAACGCAGCACCAAATTACTGCAGATTTCAGTATGAACACTGGGAAATACATCACCAGATTACTGAAGATTCCAGTATTAACGCTGGGAAACACAGCACCAAATTACTGAAGATTCCAATATTAACACTGGGAAACACAGCACCAGATTTCTGCAGATTTCAGTGTTAACTCTGGGAAACACAGCACCAGATTACTGCAGATTTCAGTGTTAACTCTGGGAAACACAGGACCAGATTACAGCGGATTTCAGTGTTAACACTGGGAAACACAGGACCGGATTACTGCAGATGAGATATTAATACTGGGAAATACAGCACCAGATAAACGCAAATTTTAGTATTTACACTGCCAAACACTGCAACAGGTTACTGCAGATTTCAGTATTAACACTGAGAAACAAAGCACCAGATTACTGCAGATTAGATATTAACACTAGGAAACACAGCACCAGATTACTGCAGTTTTTAGTGTTAACACTGGGAAACACAGCACCAGATTATAGCAGATTTCAGTATTAACACTGCGAAACACAGCACCAGATTACTGCTGATTTCAGTATTTACACTGGGAAACACAACACCAGATTACTGCAGGTTCCAGTTTGAACACTGAGAAACACAGCACCAGATTACTGAAGATTCCAGTATTAACAATGCGAAACACAGCACCAGATTACTACTGATTTCAGTACTTACACTGGAAACACAGCACCAGATTACTGCAAATTTCAGTTTGACACTGGGAAACACAGCATCAGATTACTGAAGATTCCAGTATTAACACTGGGAAATGCAACACCAGATTACTGAAGATTCCAGTATGAACACTGGGAAACACAGCACCAGATTACTGCAGATTTCAGTATTAACACTGTGAAACACAGCACCAGATTACTGCAGATGAGATATTAACACAAGGAAACACAGCACCAGATTACTGCAGATTCCAGTGTTAAATCTTGGAAACACAGCACCAGAATACTGTGGATTTCAGTGTTAACTCTGCGAAACACAGCACCAGATTACTGCAGATTAGATATTAACACTGGGAAACACAGCACCAGATTACTGCAGATTTCAGTGTTAACTCTGGGAAACACAGCACCAGATTACTTCAGATTTCAGTGTTAACTCTAGGAAACACAGCACCAGATTACTTCAGATTTCAGTGTGAACACGGAAACACAGCACCAGATTAACACAGATTTCAGTATTTACACTGGGAAACACAGCAATAGGTTACTGCAGATTTCAGAGTTAACACTGGGAAACACAGAACCAGATTACAGCAGATTCCAGTGTTAAATCTGGGAAACGCAGCACCAGAATACTGTGGATTTCAGTGTTAACTCTGCGAAACACAGCACCAGATTACTGCAGATTAGATATTAACACTGGGAAACACAGCACCAGATTACTGCAGATTTCAGTATTAACACTGGGAAGCACAGCACCAGATTACTGCTGATTTCAGTATTTACACTGGGGAACACAGCACCAGAATACTGCAAATTTCAGTTTGACACTGGGAAACACAGCATCAGATTAATAAAGATTCCAGTATTAACCCTGGGAAACACAACACCAGATTACTGAACATTTGAGTATGAACATTGGCAAACACAGCACCAGATTACTGCAGATTTCATTATTAACACTGAGAAAAAAAGCACCAGATTACTGCAGATTAGATATTAACACACGGAAACACAGCACCAGATTACTGCAGATTCCAGTGTTAAATCTGGGAAACACAGCACCAGAATACTGTGGATTTCAGTGTTAACTCTGCGAAACACAGCACCAGATTACTGCAGATTAGATATTAACACTGGGAAACACAGCACCACATTACTGCAGATTTCAGTGTTAACTCTGGGAAACACAGCGCCAGATTACTTCAGATTTCAGTGTTAAATCTGGGAAACACAGCACCAGATTACTTCAGATTTCAGTGTGAACACGGAAACACAGCACCAGATTAGCGCAGATTTCAGTAATTACACTGGGAAACACAGCAACAGGTTACTGCAGATTTCAGAGTTAACACTGGGAAACACAGCACCAGATTACTGCATATTTCAGTATTAACACTGGGAAGCACAGCACCAGATCACTGCAGATTTCAGTATTTACACTGGGGAACACAGCACCAGAATACTGCAAATTTCAGTTTGACACTGGGAAACACAGCATCAGATTACTAAAGATTCCAGTATTAACCCTGGGAAACACAACACCAGATCACTGAACATTTGAGTATGAACATTGGCAAACACAGCACCAGAGTACTGCAGATTTCAGTATTAACACTGAGAAAAAAAGCACCAGATTACTGCAGATTAGATATTAACACACGGAAACACAGCACCAGATTACTGCAGATTCCAGTGTTTAATCTGGGAAACACAGCACCAGATTACTGTGGATTTCAGTGTTACCTCTGGGAGACACTCCACCAGAATACTGCAGATTAGATATTAACATTGGGAAACACAGCACCAGATTCCTGCAGATTTCAGAGTTAACTCTGGGAAACACAGCAACAGATTACTGTGGATTTCAGTGTTAACTCAGGGAAACACAGCACCAGATTACAGAAGATTCCAGTATTAACACTGGGAAACACAGCACCAGATTACTGCAGATTTCATTTTGACACTGGTAAACACAGCACCAGTTTACTGAAGGTTCCAGTATTAACACTGGGAAGCACAGCACCAGATTAATGCGGATTTCGGTGTGAACACTGGGGAACACAGCACCAGATTACTGCAGATTTCAGTGTTAACTCTGGGAAAGACAAGTCCAGATTACAGCGGATTTCAGTGTTAACACTGGGAAACACAGGATCAGATTACTGCAGATTTCAGTATTATCATTGGGAAACACAGCACCAGATTACTTTAGACTACATTATTAACACTGGGAAAAACAGCAACAGGTTACTGAAGATTTCAGTATTAACACTGGGAAACACAGCACCAAAATACTGCAGATTTCCGTATTAACACTGAGAAACGCAGCACCAAATTACTGCAGATTTCAGTATGAACACTGGGAAATACATCACCAGATTACTGAAGATTCCAGTATTAACGCTGGGAAACACAGCACCAAATTACTGAAGATTCCAATATTAACACTGGGAAACACAGCACCAGATTTCTGCAGATTTCAGTGTTAACTCTGGGAAACACAGCACCAGATTACTGCAGATTTCTGTGTTAACTCTGGGAAACACAGGACCAGATTACAGTGGATTTCAGTGTTAACACTGGGAAACACAGGACCGGATTACTGCAGATGAGATATTAATACTGGGAAATACAGCACCAGATAAACGCAAATTTTAGTATTTACACTGCCAAACACAGCAACAGGTTACTGCAGATTTCAGTATTAACACTGAGAAACAAAGCACCAGATTACTGCAGATTAGATATTAACACTAGGAAACACAGCACCAGATTACTGCAGATTTTAGTGTTAACACTGGAAAACACAGCACCAGATTATGGCAGATTTCAGTATTAACACTGCGAAACACAGCACCAGATTACTGCTGATTTCAGTATTTACACTGGGGAACACAGCACCAGATTACTGCAGATGTCACTCTGAACACTGGGAAACACAGCACCAGATTACTGCAGGTTCCAGTTTGAACACTGAGAAACACAGCACCAGATTACTGAAGATTCCAGTATTAACAATGGGAAACACAGCACCAGATTACTACTGATTTCAGTACTTACACTGGAAACACAGCACCAGATTACTGCAAATTTCAGTTTGACACTGGGAAACACAGCATCAGATTACTGAAGATTCCAGTATTAACACTGGGAAATGCAACACCAGATTACTGAAGATTCCAGTATGAACACTGGGAAACACAGCACCGGATTACTGCAGATTTCAGTATTAACACTGTGAAACACAGCACCAGATTACTGCAGATGAGATATTAACACAAGGAAACACAGCACCAGATTACTGCAGATTCCAGTGTTAAATCTGGGAAACACAGCACCAGAATAGTGTGGATTTCAGTGTTAACTCTGCGAAACACAGCACCAGATTACTGCAGATTAGATATTAACACTGGGAAACACAGCACCAGATTACTGCAGATTTCAGTGTTAACTCTGGGAAACACAGCGCCAGATTACTTCAGATTTCAGTGTTAAATCTGGGAAACACAGCACCAGATTACTTCAGATTTCAGTGTGAACACGGAAACACAGCACCAGATTAACGCAGATTTCAGTAATTACACTGGGAAACACAGCAACAGGTTACTGCAGATTTCAGAGTTAACACTGGGAAACACAGCACCAGATTACTGCATATTTCAGTATTAACACTGGGAAGCACAGCACCAGATCACTGCAGATTTCAGTATTTACACTGGGGAACACAGCACCAGAATACTGCAAATTTCAGTTTGACACTGGGAAACACAGCATCAGATTACTAAAGATTCCAGTATTAACCCTGGGAAACACAACACCAGATTACTGAACATTTGAGTATGAACATTGGCAAACACAGCACCAGATTACTGCAGATTTCAGTATTAACACTGAGAAAAAAAGCACCAGATTACTGCAGATTAGATATTAACACACGGAAACACAGCACCAGATTACTGCAGATTCCAGTGTTTAATCTGTGAAACACAGCACCAGATTACTGTGGATTTCAGTGTTACCTCTGGGAGACACACCACCAGAATACTGCAGATTAGATATTAACACTGGGAAACACAGAACCAGATTCTTGCAGATTTCAGAGTTAGCTCTGGGAAACACAGCACCAGATTACTGTGCATTTCAGTGTTAACTCAGGGAAACACAGCATCAGATTACAGAAGATTCCAGTATTAACACTGGGAAACACAGCACCAGATTACTGCAGATTTCATTTTGACACTGGTAAACACAGCACCAGTTTACTGAAGGTTCCAGTATTAACACTGGGAAGCACAGCACCAGATTAATGCGGTTTTCGGTGTGAACACTGGGGAACACAGCACCAGATTACTGCAGATTTCAGTGTTAACTCTGGGAAAGACAAGTCCAGATTACAGCGGATTTCAGTGTTAACACTGGGAAACACAGGATCAGATTACTGCAGATTTCAGTATTATCATTGGGAAACACAGCACCAGATTACTGTAGACTACATTATTAACACTGGGAAAAACAGCAACAGGTTACTGAAGTTTTCAGTATTAACACTGGGAAACACAGCACCAAAATACTGCAGATTTCCGTATTAACACTGAGAAACGCAGCACCAAATTACTGCAGATTTCAGTATGAACACTGGGAAATACATCACCAGATTACTGAAGATTCCAGTATTAACGCTGGGAAACACAGCACCAAATTACTGAAGATTCCAATATTAACACTGGGAAACACAGCACCAGATTTCTGCAGATTTCAGTGTTAAATCTGGGAAACACAGGACCAGATTACAGTGGATTTCAGTGTTAACTCTGGGAAACACAGGACCAGATTACTGCAGATTAGATATTGTTACAGGGAAATAAAGCACAAGATTACAGCGGATTTCAGTGTTAACTCTGGGAAACACAGGACCGGATTACTGCAGATGAGATATTAATACTGGGAAATACAGCACCAGATAAACGCAAATTTTAGTATTTACACTGCCAAACACAGCAACAGGTTACTGCAGATTTCAGTATTAACACTGAGAAACAAAGCACCAGATTACTGCAGATTAGATATTAACACTAGGAAACACAGCACCAGATTACTGCAGTTTTTAGTGTTAACACTGGAAAACACAGCACCAGATTATAGCAGATTTCAGTATTAACACTGCGAAACACAGCACCAGATTACTGCTGATTTCAGTATTTACACTGGGGAACACAGCACCAGATTACTGCAGATGTCACTCTGAACACTGGGAAACACAGCACCAGATTACTGCAGGTTCCAGTTTGAAAACTGAGAAACACAGCACCAGATTACTGCAAATTTCAGTTTGACACTGGGAAACACAGCATCAGATTACTGAAGATTCCAGTATTAACACTGGGAAATGCAACACCAGATTACTGAAGATTCCAGTATGAACACTGGGAAACACAGCACCGGATTACTGCAGATTTCAGTATTAACACTGTGAAACACAGCACCAGATTACTGCAGATGAGATATTAACACAAGGAAACACAGCACCAGATTACTGCAGATTCCAGTGTTAAATCTGGGAAACACAGCACCAGAATACTGTGGATTTCAGTGTTAACTCTGCGAAACACAGCACCAGATTACTGCAGATTAGATATTAACACTGGGAAACACAGCACCAGATTACTGCAGATTTCAGTGTTAACTCTGGGAAACACAGCACCAGATTACTTCAGATTTCAGTGTTAACTCTGGGAAACACAGCACCAGATTACTTCAGATTTCAGTGTGAACACGGAAACACAGCACCAGATTAACACAGATTTCAGTATTTACACTGGGAAACAGAGCAACAGGTTACTGGAGATTTCAGAGTTAACACTGGGAAACACAGCACCAGATTACTGCAGATTCCAGTGTTAAATCTGGGAAACACAGCACCAGAATACTGTGGATTTCAGTGTTAACTCTGCGAAACACAGCACCAGAATACTGCAGATTAGATATTAACACTGGGAAACACAGCACCAGATTACTGCAGATTTCAGTGTTAACTCTGGGAAACACAGCGCCAGATTACTTCAGATTTCAGTGTTAAATCTGGGAAACACAGCACCAGATTACTTCAGATTTCAGTGTGAACACGGAAACACAGCACCAGATTAAAGCAGATTTCAGTAATTACACTGGGAAACACAGCAACAAATTACTGCAGATTTCAGAGTTAACACTGGGAAACACAGCACCAGATTACTGCATATTTCAGTATTAACACTGGGAAGCACAGCACCAGATTACTGCTGATTTCAGTATTTACACTGGGGAACACAGCACCAGAATACTGCAAATTTCAGTTTGACACTGGGAAACACAGCATCAGATTACTAAAGATTCCAATATTAACCCTGGGAAACACAACACCAGATTACTGAACATTTGAGTATGAACATTGGCAAACACAGCACCAGATTACTGCAGATTTCAGTATTAACACTGAGAAAAAAAGCACCAGATTACTGCAGATTAGATATTAACACACGGAAACACAGCACCAGATTACTGCAGATTTCAGTATTATCATTGGGAAACACAGCACCAGATTACTGTAGACTACATTATTAACACTGGGAAAAACAGCAACAGGTTACTGAAGATTTCAGTACTAACACTGGGCAACACAGCACCAAAATACTGCAGATTTCCGTATTAACACTGAGAAACGCAGCACCAAATTACTGCAGATTTCAGTATGAACACTGGGAAATACATCACCAGATTACTGAAGATTCCAGTATTAACGCTGGGAAACACAGCACCAAATTAATGAAGATTCCAATATTAACACTGGGAAGCACAGCACCAGATTAATGCAGTTTTTGGTGTGAACACTGGGGAACACAGCACCAGATTACTGCAGATTTCAGTGTTAACTCTGGGAAAGACAAGTCCAGATTACAGCGGATTTCAGTGTTAACACTGGGAAACACAGGATCAGATTACTGCAGATTTCAGTATTATCATTGGGAAACACAGCACCAGATTACTGTAGACTACATTATTAACACTGGGAAAAACAGCAACAGGTTACTGAAGATTTCAGTACTAACACTGGGCAACACAGCACCAAAATACTGCAGATTTCCGTATTAACACTGAGAAACGCAGCACCAAATTACTGCAGATTTCAGTATGAACACTGGGAAATACATCACCAGATTACTGAAGATTCCAGTATTAACGCTGGGAAACACAGCACCAAATTAATGAAGATTCCAATATTAACACTGGGAAACACAGCACCAGATTTCTGCAGATTTCAGTGTTAACTCTGGGAAACACAGCACCAGATTAATGCAGATTTCTGTGTTAACCCTGGGAAACACAGGACCAGATTACAGCGGATTTCAGTGTTAACACTGGGAAACACAGGACCGGATTACTGCAGATGAGATATTAATACTGGGAAATACAGCACCAGATAAACGCAAATTTTAGTATTTACACTGCCAAACACAGCAACAGGTTACTGCAGATTTCAGTATTAACACTGAGAAACAAAGCACCAGATTACTGCAGATTAGATATTAACACTAGGAAACACAGCACCAGATTACTGCAGTTTTTAGTGTTAACAGTGGGAAACACAGCACCAGATTATAGCAGACTTCAGTATTAACACTGCGAAACACAGCACCAGATTACTGCTGATTTCAGTATTTACACTGGGGAACACAGCACCAGATTACTGCAGATGTCACTCTGAACACTGGGAAACACAGCACCAGATTACTGCAGGTTCCAGTTTGAACACTGAGAAACACAGCACCAGATTACTGAAGATTCCAGTATTAACAATGGGAAACACATCACCAGATTACTACTGATTTCAATACTTACACTGGAAACACAGCACCAGATTACTGCAAATTTCAGTTTGACACTGGGAAACACAGCATCAGATTACTGAAGATTCCAGTATTAACACTGGGAAATGCAACACCAGATTACTGAAGATTCCAGTATGAACACTGGGAAACACAGCACCAGATTACTGCAGATTTCTGTATTAACACTGTGAAACACAGCACCAGATTACTGCAGATTCCAGTGTTAAATCTGGGAAACACAGCACCAGAATACTGTGGATTTCAGTGTTAACTCTGCGAAACACAGCACCAGATTACTGCAGATTAGATATTAACACTGGGAAACACAGCACCAGATTACTGCAGATTTCAGTGTTAACTCTGGGAAACACAGCACCAGATTACTTCAGATTTCAGTGTTAACTCTGGGAAACACAGCACCAGATTACTTCAGATTTCAGTGTGAACACGGAAACACAGCACCAGATCAACACAGATTTCAGTATTTACACTGGAAACACAGCAACAGGTTACTGCAGATTTCAGAGTCAACACTGGGAAACACAGCACCAGATTACTGCATATTTCAGTATTAACACGGGGAAACACAACACCAGATTACTGCTGATTTCAGTATTTACACTGGGGAACACAGCACCAGAATACTGCAAATTTCAGTTTGACACTGGGAAACACAGCATCAGATTACTAAAGATTCCAGTATTAACCCTGGGAAACACAACACCAGATTACTGAACATTTGAGTATGAACATTGGGAAACACAGCACCAGATAACTGCAGATTTCAGTATTAACACTGAGAAAAAAAGCACCAGATTGCTGCAGATTAGATATTAACACAAGGAAACACAGCACCAGATTACTGCAGATTCCAGTGTTTAATCTGGTAAAAACAGCACCAGATTACTGTGGATCTCAGTGTTACCCTCTGGGAGACACACCACCAGAATACTGCAGATTAGATATTAACACTGGGAAACACAGCACCAGATTCCTGCAGATTTCAGAGTTAACTCTGGGAAACACAGCAACAGATTACTGTGGATTTCAGTGTTAACTCAGGGAAACACAGCACCAGATTACAGAAGATTCCAGTATTCACAATGGGAAACACAGCACCAGATTGCTGCAGATTTCATTTTGACACTGGTAAACACAGCACCAGATTACTGAAGGTTCCAGTTTTAACACTGGGAAGCACAGCACCAGATTACTGCAGATTTCAGTGTTAACTCTGAGAAAGACAAGACCAGATTACAGCGGATTTCAGTGTTAACACTGGGAAACACAGGACCAGTTTACTGAAGATTTCAGTATTAACACTGGAAATACAGCACCAGAATACTGCAGAATTCCGTATTAACACTGGGAAACACAGCACCAAATTACTGCAGATTTCAGTATGAACACTGGGAAATACATCACCAGATTACTGAAGATTCCAATATTAACACTGGGAAACACAGCACCAGATTTCTGCAGATTTCAGTGATAACTCTGGGAAACACAGCACCAGATTACTGCAGATTAGATATTAACACTGGAAAACACAGCACCAGATTACTGCAGATTTCAGTGTTAACTCTGGGAAACACAGGACCAGATTACAGCGGATTTCAGTGTTAACACAGGGAAACACAGGACCAGATTATTGCAGATTTCAGTATTAACACTGGGAAACACAGCACCAGATTACTGAAGACTGCATTATTAACACTGGGAAAAACAGCACCAGGTTACTGAAGATTTCAGTATTAACACTGGGAAACACAGCACCAAATTACTGCAGATTTCCATATTGACACTGGGAAACACAGCACCATATTACTGCAGATTTCAGTGTGAACACTGGGAAATACAGCACCAGATAACTTAAGATTCCAGTATTAACGCTGGAAAACACAGCACCAGATAACTGAAGATTCCAGTATTAACACTGGGAAACACAGCACCAGATTACTGCAGATTTCAGTATTAACACTGGGAAAAGCAACACCAGATTAATCAAGTTTCAAGTGTGAACATTGGGAAACACAGCACCAGATTACTGCAGATTTCAGTATTAACACTGAGAGAAAAAGCACCAGATTACTGCAGATTAGATATTAACACAAGGAAACACAGCACCAGATTACTGCAGATTCCAGTGTTTAATCTGGGAAACACAGCACCAGATTACTGTGGATTTCAGTGTTACCTCTGGTAAACACAGCACCAGAATACTGCAGAATAGATATTAACACTGGGAAACACAGAACCAGATTCCTGCATATTTCAGTGTTTACTCTGGGAAACACAGCAACAGATTACTGTGTATTTCAGTGTTAACTCAGGGAAACACAGCACCAGATTACAGAAGGTTCCAGTTTTAACACTGGGAAACACAGCACCAGATTGCTGCAGATTTCATTTTGACACTGGTAAACACAGCACCAGATTTCTAGTGGACCAGTTTTAACACTGGGAAGCACAGCACCAGATTAATGCGGATTTTGGTGTGAACACTGGGAAACACAGCACCAGATTACTGCAGATTTCAGTGTTAACTCTGGGAAAGACAAGACCAAATTACAGCAGATTTCAGTATTAACGCTGGGAAACAAAGCACCAGATTACTGAAGACTACATTATTAACACTGGGAAACACAGCAACAGGTTACTGAAGATTTCAGTTTTAACACTGGGAAACACAGCACCAAAATACTGCAGATTTCCGTATTCACACTGGGAAACACAGCACCAAATTACTGCAGATTTCAGTATGAACACTGGGAAATACATCACCAGATTACTGAAGATGCCAGTATTAACACTGGGAAACACAGCATCAGATTTCTGCAGATTTCAGTGCTAACTCTGGGAAACACAGCACCAGATTACTGCAGATTAGATATTAACACTGGAAAACACAGCACCAGATTACTGCAGATTTCAGGTTGACACTGGGAAACATAGCACAAGATTACAGCGGATTTCAGTGGTAACACTGGGAAACACAGCACCAGATTAACACAGATTTCATTATTTACACTGGGAAACACAGCACAAGATTAGTGCAGATTTAAATGGTAACACTGGGAAACACATCACCAGATTAATGCAGATTTCAGTGTTAACACTGGGAAACACAGCACCAGATTACTGCAGAATTCAGTGTTAACACTGGAAACACAGCACCCGATTACTGTGGATTTCAGTGTGAACACTGGGAAACACAGCACCAGATTACTGCAGATTTCAGTTTGACACTGCGAAACACAGCACCAGATTCCAGAAGGTTCCAGTATTAACACTGGGAAGCACAGCACCAGATTAATGCGGATTTCGGTATGAACACTGGGAAACACAGCACCAGATTACTGCAGATTTCAGTGTTAACTCTGGGAAACACAAGACCAGATTACAGCGGATTTCAGTGTTAACACTGGGAAACACAGGACCAGATTACTGCAGATTTCAGTATTAACATTGGGAAATACAGCACCAGATTACTGAAGACTACATTATTAACACTGGGAAAAACAGCAGCAGGTTACTGAAGATTTCATTATTAACTCTGGGATCACAGCACCAGAATACTGCAGATGTCAGTATTAACACTGGGAAACATAGCAACAGATTACTGCAGATTCCAGTATTAACACTGGGAAACACAGCACCAGATTACTGCAGATTAGATATTAACACTGGGAAACACAGCACCAGATTACTGCAGATTTCAGGGTTAACTCTGGGGAACACAGCACCAGATTACTGTGGATTTCAGTGTTAACTCAGGGAAACACAGCACCTGATTACTGAAGACTCCTGTATTAACACTGGGAAACACAGCACCAGATTACTGCAGGTTTCAGGTTGACACTGGGAAACACAGCACCAGATTAACGCAGTTTTCAGTATTTACACTGGGAAACACAGCACCAGAATACTGCAGATGTCAGTATTAACACTGGGAAACCCAGAACCAGATTACTGCGGATTTCAGTATGAACACTGAGAAACACAGCACCAGATTACTGCAGATTAGAAATTAAAACAGGGAAAGACAACACCAGATTACTGCAGATTCCAGTGTTAACTCTGCGAAACACAGCACCAGATTATTGCAGATTAGATATTAACACAGGGAAACACAGCACCAGATTAGGCAGGTTTTAGTGTTAACTCTGGGAAAAACAGGACCACATTATAGCAGATTTCAGGGTGAACACTGGGAAACACAGGTCCAGATAAATGCAGATTTCAGTATTAACACTGAGAAACACAGCACCAGATTACTGCAGATTAGATATTAACACTGGGAAACACAGCACCACATTACTGCAGGTTTCAGTATTAACACTGGGAAACGCAGGACCAGACAACTGCAGATTTCAGTGTTAACACTGGGAAGCACAGCACCAGATTAATGCAGATTTCAGTATTTACACTCAGAAACACAGGACAAGATTACTGCAAATTTCAGTGGTAACACTGGGAAACACATCACCAGATTAATGCAGATTTCAGTGTTAACACTGGGAAACACAGCAACAGATTACTGCAGATTTCAGTGTTAACTCGGGGAAACAGAGCACCAGATTACTGTGGATTTCAGAGTTGACACTGGGAAACACAGCACCAGATTACTGTAGATTTCAGGGTTAACTCTGGGAAACACAGCACCAGATTACTGTGGATTTCAGTGTTAACTCTGGGAGACACAGCAACAGATTACTGCAGATTTCAGTGTTAACTCTGGGAAACACAGCACCAGATTACTGAAGATTCCAGTATTAACACTGCGAAACACAGCACCAGATTACTGCAGATTTCAGTTTGACACTGGAAAACACAGCACCAGATTCTGGAAGGTTCCAGTATTAACACTGGGAAGCACAGCACCAGATTAACGCGGATTTCGGTGTGAACACTAGGAAACACAGCACCAGATTAATGCAGATTTCAGTGTTAACTCTGGCAAACACAGCACCAGATTACAGTGGATTTCAGTGTTAACTCTGGGAAACACAAGACCAGATTATAGCAGATTTCAGTATTAACACTGAAAAACACAGCACCAGATTACTGCAGATTAGATATTAACACTGGGAACCAGAGCACCAGATTACTGCAGGTTTCAGTGTTAACTCTGGGAAACACAGCACCAGATTACTGCAGATTTCAGTGTTAACTCTGGGAAATACAGCACGAGATTACTGCAGACTTCAGTGTTGACTCTGGGAAACACAGCACCAAATTACTGAAGATTCCATTATTAACACTGGGAAACCCATCACGAGATTACTGCAGATTTCAGTGTGAACACTTGGAAACACGGCACCAGATTACTGAAGATTCCAGTATTAACAATGGGAAACACAGCACCAGATTACTACTGATTTCAGTACTTACACTGGAAACACAGCACCAGATTACTGCAAATTTCAGTTTGACACTGGGAAACACAGCATCAGATTACTGAAGATTCCAGTATTAACACTGGGAAATGCAACACCAGATTACTGAAGATTCCAGTATGAACACTGGGAAACACAGCACCGGATTACTGCAGATTTCAGTATTAACACTGTGAAACACAGCACCAGATTACTGCAGATGAGATATTAACACAAGGAAACACAGCACCAGATTACTGCAGATTCCAGTGTTAAATCTGGGAAACACAGCACCAGAATAGTGTGGATTTCAGTGTGAACTCTGCGAAACACAGCACCAGATTACTGCAGATTAGATATTAACACTGGGAAACACAGCACCAGATTACTGCAGATTTCAGTGTTAACTCTGGGAAACACAGCGCCAGATTACTTCAGATTTCAGTGTTAAATCTGGGAAACACAGCACCAGATTACTTCAGATTTCAGTGTGAACACGGAAACACAGCACCAGATTAACGCAGATTTCAGTAATTACACTGGGAAACACAGCAACAGGTTACTGCAGATTTCAGAGTTAACACTGGGAAACACAGCACCAGATTACTGCATATTTCAGTATTAACACTGGGAAGCACAGCACCAGATCACTGCAGATTTCAGTATTTACACTGGGGAACACAGCACCAGAATACTGCAAATTTCAGTTTGACACTGGGAAACACAGCATCAGATTACTAAAGATTCCAGTATTAACCCTGGGAAACACAACACCAGATTACTGAACATTTGAGTATGAACATTGGCAAACACAGCACCAGATTACTGCAGATTTCAGTATTAACACTGAGAAAAAAAGCACCAGATTACTGCAGATTAGATATTAACACACGGAAACACAGCACCAGATTACTGCAGATTCCAGTGTTTAATCTGTGAAACACAGCACCAGATTACTGTGGATTTCAGTGTTACCTCTGGGAGACACACCACCAGAATACTGCAGATTAGATATTAACACTGGGAAACACAGAACCAGATTCTTGCAGATTTCAGAGTTAGCTCTGGGAAACACAGCACCAGATTACTGTGCATTTCAGTGTTAACTCAGGGAAACACAGCATCAGATTACAGAAGATTCCAGTATTAACACTGGGAAACACAGCACCAGATTACTGCAGATTTCATTTTGACACTGGTAAACACAGCACCAGTTTACTGAAGGTTCCAGTATTAACACTGGGAAGCACAGCACCAGATTAATGCGGTTTTCGGTGTGAACACTGGGGAACACAGCACCAGATTACTGCAGATTTCAGTGTTAACTCTGGGAAAGACAAGTCCAGATTACAGCGGATTTCAGTGTTAACACTGGGAAACACAGGATCAGATTACTGCAGATTTCAGTATTATCATTGGGAAACACAGCACCAGATTACTGTAGACTACATTATTAACACTGGGAAAAACAGCAACAGGTTACTGAAGTTTTCAGTATTAACACTGGGAAACACAGCACCAAAATACTGCAGATTTCCGTATTAACACTGAGAAACGCAGCACCAAATTACTGCAGATTTCAGTATGAACACTGGGAAATACATCACCAGATTACTGAAGATTCCAGTATTAACGCTGGGAAACACAGCACCAAATTACTGAAGATTCCAATATTAACACTGGGAAACACAGCACCAGATTTCTGCAGATTTCAGTGTTAAATCTGGGAAACACAGGACCAGATTACAGTGGATTTCAGTGTTAACTCTGGGAAACACAGGACCAGATTACTGCAGATTAGATATTGTTACAGGGAAATAAAGCACAAGATTACAGCGGATTTCAGTGTTAACTCTGGGAAACACAGGACCGGATTACTGCAGATGAGATATTAATACTGGGAAATACAGCACCAGATAAACGCAAATTTTAGTATTTACACTGCCAAACACAGCAACAGGTTACTGCAGATTTCAGTATTAACACTGAGAAACAAAGCACCAGATTACTGCAGATTAGATATTAACACTAGGAAACACAGCACCAGATTACTGCAGTTTTTAGTGTTAACACTGGAAAACACAGCACCAGATTATAGCAGATTTCAGTATTAACACTGCGAAACACAGCACCAGATTACTGCTGATTTCAGTATTTACACTGGGGAACACAGCACCAGATTACTGCAGATGTCACTCTGAACACTGGGAAACACAGCACCAGATTACTGCAGGTTCCAGTTTGAAAACTGAGAAACACAGCACCAGATTACTGCAAATTTCAGTTTGACACTGGGAAACACAGCATCAGATTACTGAAGATTCCAGTATTAACACTGGGAAATGCAACACCAGATTACTGAAGATTCCAGTATGAACACTGGGAAACACAGCACCGGATTACTGCAGATTTCAGTATTAACACTGTGAAACACAGCACCAGATTACTGCAGATGAGATATTAACACAAGGAAACACAGCACCAGATTACTGCAGATTCCAGTGTTAAATCTGGGAAACACAGCACCAGAATACTGTGGATTTCAGTGTTAACTCTGCGAAACACAGCACCAGATTACTGCAGATTAGATATTAACACTGGGAAACACAGCACCAGATTACTGCAGATTTCAGTGTTAACTCTGGGAAACACAGCACCAGATTACTTCAGATTTCAGTGTTAACTCTGGGAAACACAGCACCAGATTACTTCAGATTTCAGTGTGAACACGGAAACACAGCACCAGATTAACACAGATTTCAGTATTTACACTGGGAAACAGAGCAACAGGTTACTGGAGATTTCAGAGTTAACACTGGGAAACACAGCACCAGATTACTGCAGATTCCAGTGTTAAATCTGGGAAACACAGCACCAGAATACTGTGGATTTCAGTGTTAACTCTGCGAAACACAGCACCAGAATACTGCAGATTAGATATTAACACTGGGAAACACAGCACCAGATTACTGCAGATTTCAGTGTTAACTCTGGGAAACACAGCGCCAGATTACTTCAGATTTCAGTGTTAAATCTGGGAAACACAGCACCAGATTACTTCAGATTTCAGTGTGAACACGGAAACACAGCACCAGATTAAAGCAGATTTCAGTAATTACACTGGGAAACACAGCAACAAATTACTGCAGATTTCAGAGTTAACACTGGGAAACACAGCACCAGATTACTGCATATTTCAGTATTAACACTGGGAAGCACAGCACCAGATTACTGCTGATTTCAGTATTTACACTGGGGAACACAGCACCAGAATACTGCAAATTTCAGTTTGACACTGGGAAACACAGCATCAGATTACTAAAGATTCCAATATTAACCCTGGGAAACACAACACCAGATTACTGAACATTTGAGTATGAACATTGGCAAACACAGCACCAGATTACTGCAGATTTCAGTATTAACACTGAGAAAAAAAGCACCAGATTACTGCAGATTAGATATTAACACACGGAAACACAGCACCAGATTACTGCAGATTTCAGAGTTAACTCTGGGAAACACAGCAACAGATTACTGTGGATTTCCGTGTTAACTCAGGGAAACACAGCACCAGATTACAGAAGATTCCAGTATTAACACTGTTAAACACAGCACCAGATTACTGAAGGTTCCCGTTTTAACACTGGGAAACACAGCACCAGATTACTACAGATTTCAGTGTTAACTCTGAGAAAGACAAGACCAGATTACAGCGGATTTCAGTGTTAACACTGGGAAACACAGGACCAGTTTACTGAAGATTTCAGTATTAACACAGGGAAACACAGCACCAAAATACTGCAGAATTCCGTATTAACACTGGGAAACACAGCACCAAATTACTGCAGATTTCAGTATGAACACTGGGAAATACATCACCAGATTATTGAAGATTCCAATATTAACACTGGGAAACACAGCACCAGATTTCTGCAGATTTCAGTGTTAACTCTGGGAAACACAGCACCAGATTACTGAACATTTGAGTATGAACATTGGGAAACACAACACCAGATTACTGTGGATTTCAGTGTTACCTCTGGGAAACACAGCACCAGAATACTGCAGATTCGATATTAACACTGGGAAACACAGAACCAGATTCCCACAGATTTCAGTGTTAACTCTGGGAAACACAGCAACAGATTACTGTGGATTTCAGTGTTAACTCAGGGAAACACAGCACCAGATTACAGAAGATTCCAGTATTAACACTGGGAAACACAGCACCAGATTACTGCAGATTTCATTTTGACACTGGTAAACACAGCACCAGTTTAATGAAGGTTCCAGTATTAACACTGGGAAGCACAGCACCAGATTAATGCAGTTTTTGGTGTGAACACTGGGGAACACAGCACCAGATTACTGCAGATTTCAGTGTTAACTCTGGGAAAGACAAGTCCAGATTACAGCGGATTTCAGTGTTAACACTGGGAAACACAGGATCAGATTACTGCAGATTTCAGTATTATCATTGGGAAACACAGCACCAGATTACTGTAGACTACATTATTAACACTGGGAAAAACAGCAACAGGTTACTGAAGATTTCAGTACTAACACTGGGCAACACAGCACCAAAATACTGCAGATTTCCGTATTAACACTGAGAAACGCAGCACCAAATTACTGCAGATTTCAGTATGAACACTGGGAAATACATCACCAGATTACTGAAGATTCCAGTATTAACGCTGGGAAACACAGCACCAAATTAATGAAGATTCCAATATTAACACTGGGAAACACAGCACCAGATTTCTGCAGATTTCAGTGTTAACTCTGGGAAACACAGCACCAGATTAATGCAGATTTCTGTGTTAACCCTGGGAAACACAGGACCAGATTACAGCGGATTTCAGTGTTAACACTGGGAAACACAGGACCGGATTACTGCAGATGAGATATTAATACTGGGAAATACAGCACCAGATAAACGCAAATTTTAGTATTTACACTGCCAAACACAGCAACAGGTTACTGCAGATTTCAGTATTAACACTGAGAAACAAAGCACCAGATTACTGCAGATTAGATATTAACACTAGGAAACACAGCACCAGATTACTGCAGTTTTTAGTGTTAACAGTGGGAAACACAGCACCAGATTATAGCAGACTTCAGTATTAACACTGCGAAACACAGCACCAGATTACTGCTGATTTCAGTATTTACACTGGGGAACACAGCACCAGATTACTGCAGATGTCACTCTGAACACTGGGAAACACAGCACCAGATTACTGCAGGTTCCAGTTTGAACACTGAGAAACACAGCACCAGATTACTGAAGATTCCAGTATTAACAATGGGAAACACATCACCAGATTACTACTGATTTCAATACTTACACTGGAAACACAGCACCAGATTACTGCAAATTTCAGTTTGACACTGGGAAACACAGCATCAGATTACTGAAGATTCCAGTATTAACACTGGGAAATGCAACACCAGATTACTGAAGATTCCAGTATGAACACTGGGAAACACAGCACCAGATTACTGCAGATTTCTGTATTAACACTGTGAAACACAGCACCAGATTACTGCAGATTCCAGTGTTAAATCTGGGAAACACAGCACCAGAATACTGTGGATTTCAGTGTTAACTCTGCGAAACACAGCACCAGATTACTGCAGATTAGATATTAACACTGGGAAACACAGCACCAGATTACTGCAGATTTCAGTGTTAACTCTGGGAAACACAGCACCAGATTACTTCAGATTTCAGTGTTAACTCTGGGAAACACAGCACCAGATTACTTCAGATTTCAGTGTGAACACGGAAACACAGCACCAGATCAACACAGATTTCAGTATTTACACTGGAAACACAGCAACAGGTTACTGCAGATTTCAGAGTCAACACTGGGAAACACAGCACCAGATTACTGCATATTTCAGTATTAACACGGGGAAACACAACACCAGATTACTGCTGATTTCAGTATTTACACTGGGGAACACAGCACCAGAATACTGCAAATTTCAGTTTGACACTGGGAAACACAGCATCAGATTACTAAAGATTCCAGTATTAACCCTGGGAAACACAACACCAGATTACTGAACATTTGAGTATGAACATTGGGAAACACAGCACCAGATAACTGCAGATTTCAGTATTAACACTGAGAAAAAAAGCACCAGATTGCTGCAGATTAGATATTAACACAAGGAAACACAGCACCAGATTACTGCAGATTCCAGTGTTTAATCTGGTAAAAACAGCACCAGATTACTGTGGATCTCAGTGTTACCTCTGGGAGACACACCACCAGAATACTGCAGATTAGATATTAACACTGGGAAACACAGCACCAGATTCCTGCAGATTTCAGAGTTAACTCTGGGAAACACAGCAACAGATTACTGTGGATTTCAGTGTTAACTCAGGGAAACACAGCACCAGATTACAGAAGATTCCAGTATTCACAATGGGAAACACAGCACCAGATTGCTGCAGATTTCATTTTGACACTGGTAAACACAGCACCAGATTACTGAAGGTTCCAGTTTTAACACTGGGAAGCACAGCACCAGATTACAGCGGATTTCAGTGTTAACACTGGGAAACACAGGACCAGTTTACTGAAGATTTCAGTATTAACACTGGGAAATACAGCACCAGAATACTGCAGAATTCCGTATTAACACTGGGAAACACAGCACCAAATTACTGCAGATTTCAGTATGAACACTGGGAAATACATCACCAGATTACTGAAGATTCCAATATTAACACTGGGAAACACAGCACCAGATTTCTGCAGATTTCAGTGATAACTCTGGGAAACACAGCACCAGATTACTGCAGATTAGATATTAACACTGGAAAACACAGCACCAGATTACTGCAGATTTCAGTGTTAACTCTGGGAAACACAGGACCAGATTACAGCGGATTTCAGTGTTAACACAGGGAAACACAGGACCAGATTATTGCAGATTTCAGTATTAACACTGGGAAACACAGCACCAGATTACTGAAGACTGCATTATTAACACTGGGAAAAACAGCACCAGGTTACTGAAGATTTCAGTATTAACACTGGGAAACACAGCACCAAATTACTGCAGATTTCCATATTGACACTGGGAAACACAGCACCATATTACTGCAGATTTCAGTGTGAACACTGGGAAATACAGCACCAGATAACTTAAGATTCCAGTATTAACGCTGGAAAACACAGCACCAGATAACTGAAGATTCCAGTATTAACACTGGGAAACACAGCACTAGATTACTGCAGATTTCAGTATTAACACTGGGAAAAGCAACACCAGATTAATCAAGTTTCAAGTGTGAACATTGGGAAACACAGCACCAGATTACTGCAGATTTCAGTATTAACACTGAGAGAAAAAGCACCAGATTACTGCAGATTAGATATTAACACAAGGAAACACAGCACCAGATTACTGCAGATTCCAGTGTTTAATCTGGGAAACACAGCACCAGATTACTGTGGATTTCAGTGTTACCTCTGGTAAACACAGCACCAGAATACTGCAGAATAGATATTAACACTGGGAAACACAGAACCAGATTCCTGCATATTTCAGTGTTTACTCTGGGAAACACAGCAACAGATTACTGTGTATTTCAGTGTTAACTCAGGGAAACACAGCACCAGATTACAGAAGGTTCCAGTTTTAACACTGGGAAACACAGCACCAGATTGCTGCAGATTTCATTTTGACACTGGTAAACACAGCACCAGATTTCTAGTGGACCAGTTTTAACACTGGGAAGCACAGCACCAGATTAATGCGGATTTTGGTGTGAACACTGGGAAACACAGCACCAGATTACTGCAGATTTCAGTGTTAACTCTGGGAAAGACAAGACCAAATTACAGCAGATTTCAGTATTAACGCTGGGAAACACAGCACCAGATTACTGAAGACTACATTATTAACACTGGGAAACACAGCAACAGGTTACTGAAGATTTCAGTTTTAACACTGGGAAACACAGCACCAAAATACTGCAGATTTCCGTATTCACACTGGGAAACACAGCACCAAATTACTGCAGATTTCAGTATGAACACTGGGAAATACATCACCAGATTACTGAAGATGCCAGTATTAACACTGGGAAACACAGCATCAGATTTCTGCAGATTTCAGTGCTAACTCTGGGAAACACAGCACCAGATTACTGCAGATTAGATATTAACACTGGAAAACACAGCACCAGATTACTGCAGATTTCAGGTTGACACTGGGAAACATAGCACAAGATTACAGCGGATTTCAGTGGTAACACTGGGAAACACAGCACCAGATTAACACAGATTTCATTATTTACACTGGGAAACACAGCACAAGATTAGTGCAGATTTAAATGGTAACACTGGGAAACACATCACCAGATTAATGCAGATTTCAGTGTTAACACTGGGAAACACAGCACCAGATTACTGCAGAATTCAGTGTTAACACTGGAAACACAGCACCCGATTACTGTGGATTTCAGTGTGAACACTGGGAAACACAGCACCAGATTACTGCAGATTTCAGTTTGACACTGCGAAACACAGCACCAGATTCCAGAAGGTTCCAGTATTAACACTGGGAAGCACAGCACCAGATTAATGCGGATTTCGGTATGAACACTGGGAAACACAGCACCAGATTACTGCAGATTTCAGTGTTAACTCTGGGAAACACAAGACCAGATTACAGCGGATTTCAGTGTTAACACTGGGAAACACAGGACCAGATTACTGCAGATTTCAGTATTAACATTGGGAAATACAGCACCAGATTACTGAAGACTACATTATTAACACTGGGAAAAACAGCAGCAGGTTACTGAAGATTTCATTATTAACTCTGGGATCACAGCACCAGAATACTGCAGATGTCAGTATTAACACTGGGAAACATAGCAACAGATTACTGCAGATTCCAGTATTAACACTGGGAAACACAGCACCAGATTACTGCAGATTAGATATTAACACTGGGAAACACAGCACCAGATTACTGCAGATTTCAGGGTTAACTCTGGGGAACACAGCACCAGATTACTGTGGATTTCAGTGTTAACTCAGGGAAACACAGCACCTGATTACTGAAGACTCCTGTATTAACACTGGGAAACACAGCACCAGATTACTGCAGGTTTCAGGTTGACACTGGGAAACACAGCACCAGATTAACGCAGTTTTCAGTATTTACACTGGGAAACACAGCACCAGAATACTGCAGATGTCAGTATTAACACTGGGAAACCCAGAACCAGATTACTGCGGATTTCAGTATGAACACTGAGAAACACAGCACCAGATTACTGCAGATTAGAAATTAAAACAGGGAAAGACAACACCAGATTACTGCAGATTCCAGTGTTAACTCTGCGAAACACAGCACCAGATTATTGCAGATTAGATATTAACACAGGGAAACACAGCACCAGATTAGGCAGGTTTTAGTGTTAACTCTGGGAAAAACAGGACCACATTATAGCAGATTTCAGGGTGAACACTGGGAAACACAGGTCCAGATAAATGCAGATTTCAGTATTAACACTGAGAAACACAGCACCAGATTACTGCAGATTAGATATTAACACTGGGAAACACAGCACCACATTACTGCAGGTTTCAGTATTAACACTGGGAAACGCAGGACCAGACAACTGCAGATTTCAGTGTTAACACTGGGAAGCACAGCACCAGATTAATGCAGATTTCAGTATTTACACTCAGAAACACAGGACAAGATTACTGCAAATTTCAGTGGTAACACTGGGAAACACATCACCAGATTAATGCAGATTTCAGTGTTAACACTGGGAAACACAGCAACAGATTACTGCAGATTTCAGTGTTAACTCGGGGAAACAGAGCACCAGATTACTGTGGATTTCAGAGTTGACACTGGGAAACACAGCACCAGATTACTGTAGATTTCAGGGTTAACTCTGGGAAACACAGCACCAGATTACTGTGGATTTCAGTGTTAACTCTGGGAGACACAGCAACAGATTACTGCAGATTTCAGTGTTAACTCTGGGAAACACAGCACCAGATTACTGAAGATTCCAGTATTAACACTGCGAAACACAGCACCAGATTACTGCAGATTTCAGTTTGACACTGGAAAACACAGCACCAGATTCTGGAAGGTTCCAGTATTAACACTGGGAAGCACAGCACCAGATTAACGCGGATTTCGGTGTGAACACTAGGAAACACAGCACCAGATTAATGCAGATTTCAGTGTTAACTCTGGCAAACACAGCACCAGATTACAGTGGATTTCAGTGTTAACTCTGGGAAACACAAGACCAGATTATAGCAGATTTCAGTATTAACACTGAAAAACACAGCACCAGATTACTGCAGATTAGATATTAACACTGGGAACCAGAGCACCAGATTACTGCAGGTTTCAGTGTTAACTCTGGGAAACACAGCACCAGATTACTGCAGATTTCAGTGTTAACTCTGGGAAATACAGCACGAGATTACTGCAGACTTCAGTGTTGACTCTGGGAAACACAGCACCAAATTACTGAAGATTCCATTATTAACACTGGGAAACCCATCACGAGATTACTGCAGATTTCAGTGTGAACACTTGGAAACACGGCACCAGATTACTGAAGATTCCAGTATTAACACTGGGAAACACAGCACCAGATTACTGCAGATTTCAGTTTGACACTGGGAAACACAGCACAGGTTCCGGTAGGTTCCAGTATTAACACTGGGAAGCACAGCACCAGATTAAAGCGAATTTCGGTGTGAACACTAGGAAACACAGCACCAGATTACTGCAGATTTCAGTGTTAACTCTGGCAAACACAGCACCAGATTACAGTGGATTTCAGTGTTAACTCTGGGAAACACAAGACCAGATTACAGCGGATTTCAGTATTAACACTGGGAAACACAGGACCAGATTAATGCAGATTTCAGTATTAACATTGGGAAACACAGCACCAGATTACTGAAGACTACATTATTAACACTGGGAAAAACAGCACCAGGTTACTGAAGATTTCAGTATTAACACTGGGAGACACAGCACCAAAATACTGCAGATTTCCGTATTAACACTGGGAAACACAGCACCAAATTACTGCAGATTTCAGTATGAACACCGGGAAATACAGCACCAGATTACTCAAGATTCCAGTATTAACGCTGGGAAACACAGCACCAGATTACTGAAGATTACAATATTAACACTGGGAAACACAGCACCAGATTACTGCAGATTTCACTATTAACACTGGGAAACGCAACACCAGATTACGCAAGATTCGAGTGTGAACTCTGGGAAACACAGCACCAGATTACTGCAGATTTCAGTATTAACACTGAGAAAAACAGCACCAGATTACTGAAGATTAGATATTAACACAAGGAAACACAGCACCAGATTACTGCAGATTCCAGTGTTTAATCTGGGAAACACAGCACCAGATTACTGTGGATTTCAGTGTGACCTCTGGGAAACACAGCACCAGAATACTGCAGATTAGATATTAACACTGGGAAACACAGAACCAGATTCCTGCAGATTTCAGTGTTAACTCTGGGAAACACAGCAACAGATTACTGTGGATTTCAGTGTTAACTCAGGGAAACACAGTATCAGATTACAGAAGATTCCAGTATTAACACTGGGAAACACAGCATCAGATAACTGCAGATTTCATTTTGACACTGGTAAACACAGCACCAGATTACTGAAGGTTCCAGTATTAACACTGGGAAACACAGCACCAGATTAATGCGGATTTCGGTGTGAACACTGGGAAACACGGCACCAGATTAATGCAGATTTCCGTGTTAACTCGGGGAAACAGAGCACCAGATTACTGTGGATTTCAGAGTTGACACTGGGAAACACATCACCAGATTACTGCAGATTTCAGGGTCAACTCTGGGAAACAAAGCACCAGATTAATGCAGATTTCAGTGTTAACTCTGGGAAACACAGCACCAGATTACTGTGGATTTCAGTGTTAACTCTGGGAAACACAGCACCAGATTACTGTAGATTTCAGTGTTAACTCTGGGAAACACAGCACCAGATTACAGCGGATTTCAGTGTTAACTCTGGGAAACACAAGACCAGATTATAGCAGATTTCAGTATTAACACTGAAAAACACAGCACCAGATTACTGCAGATTAGATATTAACACTGGGAACCAGAGCACCAGATTACTGCAGGTTTCAGTGTTAACTCTGGGAAACACAGCACCAGATTACTGCAGATTTCAGTGTTAACTCTGGGAAATACAGCACGAGATTACTGCAGACTTCAGTGTTGACTCTGGGAAACACAGCACCAAATTACTGAAGATTCCATTATTAACACTGGGAACCCATCACGAGATTACTGCAGATTTCAGTGTGAACACTTGGAAACACGGCACCAGATTACTGAAGATTCCAGTATTAACACTGGGAAACACAGCACCAGATTACTGCAGATTTCAGTTTGACACTGGGAAACACAGCACAGGTTCCGGTAGGTTCCAGTATTAACACTGGGAAGCACAGCACCAGATTAATGCGAATTTCGGTGTGAACACTAGGAAACACAGCACCAGATTACTGCAGATTTCAGTGTTAACTCTGGCAAACACATCACCAGATTACAGCGGATTTCAGTGTTAACTCTGGGAAACACAAGACCAGATTACAGCGGATTTCAGTATTAACACTGGGAAACACAGGACCAGATTAATGCAGATTTCAGTATTAACATTGGGAAACACAGCACCAGATTACTGAAGACTACATTATTAACACTGGGAAAAACAGCACCAGGTTACTGAAGATTTCAGTATTAACACTGGGAGACACAGCACCAAAATACTGCAGATTTCCGTATTAACACTGGGAAACACAGCACCAAATTACTGCAGATTTCAGTATGAACACCGGGAAATACAGCACCAGATTACTCAAGATTCCAGTATTAACGCTGGGAAACACAGCACCAGATTACTGTGGATTTCAGTGTGACCTCTGGGAAACACAGCACCAGAATACTGCAGATTAGATATTAACACTGGGAAACACAGAAACAGATTCCTGCAGATTTCAGTGTTAACTCTGGGAAACACAGCAACAGATTACTGTGGATTTCAGTGTTAACTCAGGGAAACACAGCATCAGATTACAGAAGATTCCAGTATTAACACTGGGAAACACAGCATCAGATAACTGCAGATTTCATTTTGACACTGGTAAACACAGCACCAGATTACTGAAGGTTCCAGTATTAACACTGGGAAACACAGCACCAGATTAATGCGGATTTCGGTGTGAACACTAGGAAACACGGCACCAGATTAATGCAGATTTCAGCGTTAACACTGGGAAACACAGCAACAGATTACTGCAGATTTCAGTGTTAACTCGGGGAAACAGAGCACCAGATTACTGTGGATTTCAGAGTTGACACTGGGAAACACAGCACCAGATTACTGCAGATTTCAGGGTCAACTCTGGGAAACACAGCACCAGATTAATGCAGATTTCAGTGTTAACTCTGGGAAACACAGCACCAGATTACTGTGGATTTCAGTGTTAACTCTGGGAAACACAGCACCAGATTACTGCAGATTTCAGTGTTAACTCTGGGAAACACAGCACCAGATTACAGCGGATTTCAGTGTTAACTCTGGGAAACACAAGACCAGATTATAGCAGATTTCAGTATTAACACTGAAAAACACAGCACCAGATTACTGCAGATTAGATATTAACACTGGGAACCAGAGCACCAGATTACTGCAGGTTTCAGTGTTAACTCTGGGAAACACAGCACCAGATTACTGCAGATTTCAGTGTTAGCTCTGGGAAATACAGCACGAGATTACTGCAGACTTCAGTGTTGACTCTGGGAAACACAGCACCAAATTACTGAAGATTCCATTATTAACACTGGGAAACCCATCACGAGATTACTGCAGATTTCAGTGTGAACACTTGGAAACACGGCACCAGATTACTGAAGATTCCAGTATTAACACTGGGAAACACAGCACCAGATTACTGCAGATTTCAGTTTGACACTGGGAAACACAGCACAGGTTCCGGTAGGTTCCAGTATTAACACTGGGAAGCACAGCACCAGATTAATGCGAATTTCGGTGTGAACACTAGGAAACACAGCACCAGATTACTGCAGATTTCAGTGTTAACTCTGGCAAACACAGCACCAGATTACAGCGGATTTCAGTGTTAACTCTGGGAAACACAAGACCAGATTACAGCGGATTTCAGTATTAACACTGGGAAACACAGGACCAGATTACTGCAGATTTCAGTATTAACATTGGGAAACACAGCACCAGATTACTGAAGACTACATTATTAACACTGGGAAAAACAGCACCAGGTTACTGAAGATTTCAGTATTAACACTGGGAGACACAGCACCAAAATACTGCAGATTTCCGTATTAACACTGGGAAACACAGCACCAAATTACTGCAGATTTCAGTATGAACACCGGGAAATACAGCACCAGATTACTCAAGATTCCAGTATTAACGCTGGGAAACACAGCACCAGATTATTGAAGATTACAATATTAACACTGGGAAACACAGCACCAGATTACTGCAGATTTCACTATTAACACTGGGAAACGCAACACCAGATTACGCAAGATTCGAGTGTGAACTCTGGGAAACACAGCACCAGATTACTGCAGATTTCAGTATTAACACTGAGAAAAACAGCACCAGATTACTGAAGATTAGATATTAACACAAGGAAACACAGCACCAGATTACTGCAGATTCCAGTGTTTAATCTGGGAAACACAGCACCAGATTACTGTGGATTTCAGTGTGACCTCTGGGAAACACAGCACCAGAATACTGCAGATTAGATATTAACACTGGGAAACACAGAACCAGATTCCTGCAGATTTCAGTGTTAACTCTGGGAAACACAGCAACAGATTACTGTGGATTTCAGTGTTCACTCAGGGAAACACAGCATCAGATTACAGAAGATTCCAGTATTAACACTGGGAAACACAGCATCAGATAACTGCAGATTTCATTTTGACACTGGTAAACACAGCACCAGATTACTGAAGGTTCCAGTATTAACACTGGGAAACACAGCACCAGATTAATGCGGATTTCGGTGTGAACACTAGGAAACACGGCACCAGATTAATGCAGATTTCAGTGTTAACACTGGGAAACACAGCAACAGATTACTGCAGATTTCAGTGTTAACTCGGGGAAACAGAGCACCAGATTACTGTGGATTTCAGAGTTGACACTGGGAAACACAGCACCAGATTACTGCAGATTTCAGGGTCAACTCTGGGAAACACAGCACCAGATTAATGCAGATTTCAGTGTTAACTCTGGGAAACACAGCACCAGATTACTGTGGATTTCAGTGTTAACTCTGGGAAACACAGCACCAGATTACTGCAGATTTCAGTGTTAACTCTGGGAAACACAGCACCAGATTACTGCAGATTTCAGTGTTGACTCTGGGAAACACAGCACCAAATTACTGAAGATTCCATTATTAACACTGGGAAACCCAGCACGAGATTACTGCAGATTTCAGTGTGAACACTTGGAAACACAGCACCAGATTACTGAAGATTCCAGTATTAACACTGGGAAACACAGCACCAGATTACTGCAGATTTCAGTTTGACACTGGGAAACACAGCACCAGATTCCAGAAGTCTCCAGTATTAACACTGGGAAGCACAGCACCAGATTAATGCGAATTTCGGTGTGAACACTAGGAAACACAGCACCAGATTACTGCAGATTTCAGTGTTAACTCTGGCAAACACAGCACCAGATTACAGCGGATTTCAGTGTTAACTCTGGGAAACACAAGACCAGATTACAGCGGATTTCAGTGTTAACACTGGGAAACACAGGACCAGATTACTGAAGATTCCAGTATTAACACTGCGAAACACAGCACCAGATTACTGCAGATTTCAGTTTGACACCGGAAAACACAGCACCAGATTCTGGAAGGTTCCAGTATTAACACTGGGAAGCACAGCACCAGATTAATGCGGATTTCGGTGTGAACACTAGGAAACACGGCACCAGATTAATGCAGATTTCAGAGTTAACTCTGGCAAACACAGCACCAGATTACAGTGGATTTCAGTGTTAACTCTGGGAAACACAAGACCAGATTACCGCGGATTTCAGTGTTAACACTGGGAAACACAGGACCAGATTACTGCAGATTAGATATTAACACTGGGAACCAGAGCACCAGATTACTGCAGGATTCAGTGTGAACACTGTGAAACACAGCACGAGATTACTGCGGATTTCAGTGTTAACAATGGGAAACAAAGCTCCAGATTTACACAGATTTCGGTATTTACACTGGGAAACACAGCACCAGATTACTGCAGATTTCAGGGGTAACACAGGGAAACACGGCACCAGATTAATGCCGATTTCAATGTTAACACTGGGAAACACAGCAACAGTTTACTGCAGATTTCAGTGTTAACTCAGGGAAACACAGCACAAGATTACTGTGGATTTCAGTGTTAACTCTGGGAAACACAGCACCAGATTACTGAAGATTCCAGTATTAACACTGGGAAACACAGGACCAGATTACTGCAGATTTCAGTATTAACATTGGGAAACACAGCACCAGATTACTGAAGACTACATTATTAACACTGGGAAAAACAGCACCAGGTTACTGAAGATTTCAGTATTAACACTGGGAGACACAGCACCAAAATACTGCAGATTTCCGTATTAACACTGGGAAACACAGCACCAAATTACTGCAGATTTCAGTATGAACACCGGGAAATACAGCACCAGATTACTCAAGATTCCAGTATTAACGCTGGGAAACACAGCACCAGATTACTGAAGATTACAATATTAACACTGGGAAACACAGCACCAGATTACTGCAGATTTCACTATTAACACTGGGAAACGCAACACCAGATTACTCAAGATTCGAGTGTGAACTCTGGGAAACACAGCACCAGATTACTGCAGATTTCAGTATTAACACTGAGAAAAACAGCACCAGATTACTGAAGATTAGATATTAACACAAGGAAACACAGCACCAGATTACTGCAGATTCCAGTGTTTAATCTGGGAAACACAGCACCAGATTACTGTGGATTTCAGTGTGACCTCTGGGAAACACAGCACCAGAATACTGCAGATTAGATATTAACACTGGGAAACACAGAACCAGATTCCTGCAGATTTCAGTGTTAACTCTGGGAAACACAGCAACAGATTACTGTGGATTTCAGTGTTAACTCAGGGAAACACAGCATCAGATTACAGAAGATTCCAGTATTAACACTGGGAAACACAGCAACAGATAACTGCAGATTTCATTTTGACACTGGTAAACACAGCACCAGATTACTGAAGGTTCCAGTATTAACACTGGGAAACACAGCACCAGATTAATGCGGATTTCGGTGTGAACACTAGGAAACACGGCACCAGATTAATGCAGATTTCGGTGTTAACACTGGGAAACACAGCAACAGATTACTGCAGATTTCAGTGTTAACTCGGGGAAACAGAGCACCAGATTACTGTGGATTTCAGAGTTGACACTGGGAAACACAGCACCAGATTACTGCAGATTTCAGGGTCAACTCTGGGAAACACAGCACCAGATTAATGCAGATTTCAGTGTTAACTCTGGGAAACACAGCACCAGATTACTGCAGATTTCAGTGTTAACTCTGGGAAACACAGCACCAGATTACTGCAGATTTCAGTGTTGACTCTGGGAAACACAGCACCAAATTACTGAAGATTCCATTATTAACACTGGGAAACCCAGCACGAGATTACTGCAGATTTCAGTGTGAACACTTGGAAACACAGCACCAGATTACTGAAGATTCCAGTATTAACACTGGGAAACACAGCACCAGATTACTGCAGATTTCAGTTTGACACTGGGAAACACAGCACCAGATTCCGGAAGTTTCCAGTATTAACACTGGGAAGCACAGCACCAGATTAACGCGAATTTCGGTGTGAACACTAGGAAACACAGCACCAGATTACTGCAGATTTCAGTGTTAACTCTGGCAAACACAGCACCAGATTACAGCGGATTTCAGTGTTAACTCTGGGAAACACAAGACCAGATTACAGCGGATTTCAGTGTTAACACTGGGAAACACAGGACCAGATTACTGAAGATTCCAGTATTAACACTGCGAAACACAGCACCAGATTACTGCAGATTTCAGAGTTAACTCTGGCAAACACAGCACCAGATTACAGTGGATTTCAGTGTTAACTCTGGGAAACACAAGACCAGATTACCGCGGATTTCAGTGTTAACACTGGGAAACACAGGACCAGATTACTGCAGATTAGATATTAACACTGGGAACCAGAGCACCAGATTACTGCAGGATTCAGTGTGAACACTGTGAAACACAGCACGAGATTACTGCGGATTTCAGTGTTAACAATGGGAAACAAAGCTCCAGATTTACACAGATTTCGGTATTTACACTGGGAAACACAGCACCAGATTACTGCAGATTTCAGGGGTAACACAGGGAAACACGGCACCAGATTAATGCCGATTTCAATGTTAACACTGGGAAACACAGCAACAGTTTACTGCAGATTTCAGTGTTAACTCAGGGAAACACAGCACAAGATTACTGTGGATTTCAGTGTTAACTCTGGGAAACACAGCACCAGATTACTGAAGATTCAAGTATTAACACTGGGAAACACAGGACCAGATTACTGCAGATTTCAGTATTAACATTGGGAAAAACAGCACCAGATTACTGAAGATTAGATATTAACACAAGGAAACACAGCACCAGATTACTGCAGATTCCAGTGTTTAATCTGGGAAACACAGCACCAGATTACTGTGGATTTCAGTGTGACCTCTGGGAAACACAGCACCAGAATACTGCAGATTAGATATTAACACTGGGAAACACAGAACCAGATTCCTGCAGATTTCAGTGTTAACTCTGGGAAACACAGCAACAGATTACTGTGGATTTCAGTGTTAACTCAGGGAAACACAGCATCAGATTACAGAAGATTCCAGTATTAACACTGGGAAACACAGCAACAGATAACTGCAGATTTCATTTTGACACTGGTAAACACAGCACCAGATTACTGAAGGTTCCAGTATTAACACTGGGAAACACAGCACCAGATTAATGCGGATTTCGGTGTGAACACTAGGAAACACGGCACCAGATTAATGCAGATTTCACTGTTAACACTGGGAAACACAGCAACAGATTACTGCAGATTTCAGTGTTAACTCGGGGAAACAGAGCACCAGATTACTGTGGATTTCAGAGTTGACACTGGGAAACACAGCACCAGATTACTGCAGATTTCAGGGTCAACTCTGGGAAACACAGCACCAGATTAATGCAGATTTCAGTGTTAACTCTGGGAAACACAGCACCAGATTACTGCAGATTTCAGTGTTAACTCTGGGAAACACAGCACCAGATTACTGCAGATTTCAGTGTTGACTCTGGGAAACACAGCACCAAATTACTGAAGATTCCATTATTAACACTGGGAAACCCAGCACGAGATTACTGCAGATTTCAGTGTGAACACTTGGAAACACAGCACCAGATTACTGAAGATTCCAGTATTAACACTGGGAAACACAGCACCAGATTACTGCAGATTTCAGTTTGACACTGGGAAACACAGCACCAGATTCCGGAAGTTTCCAGTATTAACACTGGGAAGCACAGCACCAGATTAACGCGAATTTCGGTGTGAACACTAGGAAACACAGCACCAGATTACTGCAGATTTCAGTGTTAACTCTGGCAAACACAGCACCAGATTACAGCGGATTTCAGTGTTAACTCTGGGAAACACAAGACCAGATTACAGCGGATTTCAGTGTTAACACTGGGAAACACAGGACCAGATTACTGAAGATTCCAGTATTAACACTGCGAAACACAGCACCAGATTACTGCAGATTTCAGTTTGACACCGGAAAACACAGCACCAGATTCTGGAAGGTTCCAGTATTAACACTGGGAAGCACAGCACCAGATTAATGCGGATTTCGGTGTGAACACTAGGAAACACGGCACCAGATTAATGCAGATTTCAGAGTTAACTCTGGCAAACACAGCACCAGATTACAGCGGATTTCAGTATTAACTCTGGGAAACACAAGACCAGATTACCGCGGATTTCAGTGTTAACACTGGGAAACACAGGACCAGATTACTGCAGATTAGATATTAACACTGGGAACCAGAGCACCAGATTACTGCAGGATTCAGTGTGAACACTGTGAAACACAGCACGAGATTACTGCGGATTTCAGTGTTAACAATGGGAAACAAAGCTCCAGATTTACACAGATTTCGGTATTTACACTGGGAAACACAGCACCAGATTACTGCAGATTTCAGGGGTAACACAGGGAAACACGGCACCAGATTAATGCCGATTTCAATGTTAACACTGGGAAACACAGCAACAGTTTACTGCAGATTTCAGTGTTAACTCAGGGAAACACAGCACAAGATTACTGTGGATTTCAGTGTTAACTCTGGGAAACACAGCACCAGATTACTGAAGATTCCAGTATTAACACTGGGAAACACAGCACCAGATTAATGCGGATTTCAGTGTTAACTCTGGGAAACACAGCACCTGATTACTGTGGATTTCAGTGTTAACTCTGGGAAACACAGCACCAGATTACTGCAGATTTCAGTGTTAACTCTGGGAAATACAGCACGAGATTACTGCAGATTTCAGTGTTGACTCTGGGAAACACAGCACCAGATTACTGAAGATTCCAGTATTAACACTGGGAAACACAGCACCAGATTACTGCAGATTTCATTTTGACACTGGTAAACACAGCACCAGATTACTGAAGGTTCCAGTATTAACACTGGGAAGCACAGCACCAGATTAATGCGGATTTCGGTGTGAACACTAGGAAACACAGCACCAGATTAATGCAGATTTCAGTGTTAACACTGGGAAACACAGCAACAGATTACTGCAGATTTCAGTTTTAACTCGGGGAAACAGACCACCAGATTACTGTGGATTTCAGAGTTGACACTGGGAAACACAGCACCAGATTACTGCAGATTTCAGGGTTAACTCTGGGAAACACAGCACCAGATTACTGCAGATTTCAGTGTTGACTCTGGGAAACACAGGAGCAAATTACTGAAGATTCCATTATTAACACTGGGAAACCCAGCACGAGATTACTGCAGATTTCAGTGTGAACACTTGGAAACACAGCACCAGATTACTGAAGATTCCAGTATTAACTCTGGGAAACACAGCACCAGATGACTGCAGATTTCGGTTTGACACTGGGAAACACAGCACCAGATTCCGGACGTTTCCAGTATTAACACTGGGAAGCACAG
The DNA here is from genome assembly GCA_026770705.1 of Isurus oxyrinchus. NCBI lineage: Eukaryota > Metazoa > Chordata > Chondrichthyes > Lamniformes > Lamnidae > Isurus > Isurus oxyrinchus. The sequence continues at coordinate 50,364 of JANJGN010002134.1, forward strand.
CACCAGATTAATGCGAATTTCGGTGTGAACACTAGGAAACACAGCACCAGATTACTGCAGATTTCAGTGTTAACTCTGGGAAACACAAGACCAGATTACAGCGGATTTCAGTATTAACACTGGGAAACACAGGACAAGAATACTGCAGATTTCAGTATTAACATTGGGAAAAACAGCACCAGATTACTGAAGACTACATTATTAACACTGGGAAAAACAGCACCAGGTTACTGAAGATTTCAGTATTAACACTGGGAGACACAGCACCAAAATACTGCAGATTTCCGTATTAACACTGGGAAACACAGCACCAAATTACTGCAGATTTCAGTATGAACACTGGGAAATACAACACCAGATTACTGAAGATTCCAGTATTAACGCTGGGAAACACAGCACCAGATTACTGAAGATTACAATATTAACACAGGGAAACACAGCACCAGATTACTGCAGATTTCAGTATTAACACTGGGAAACGCAACACCAGATTACTCAAGATTCGAGTGTGAACACTGGGAAACACAGCACCAGATTACTGCAGATTTCAGTATTAACACTGAGAAAAACAGCACCAGATTACTGAAGATTAGATATTAACACAAGGAAACACAGCACCAGATTACTGCAGATTCCAGTGTTTAATCTGGGAAACACAGCACCAGATTACTGTGGATTTCAGTGTGACCTCTGGGAAACACTGCACCAGAATACTGCAGATTAGATATTAACACTGGGAAACACAGAAACAGATTCCTGCAGATTTCAGTGTTAACTCTGGGAAACACAGCAACAGATTACTGTGGATTTCAGTGTTCACTCAGGGAAACACAGCATCAGATTACAGAAGATTCCAGTATTAACACTGGGAAACACAGCACCAGAATACTGCAGATTTCATTTTGACACTGGTAAACACAGCACCAGATTACTGAAGGTTCCAGTATTAACACTGGGAAGCACAGCACCAGATTAATGCGGATTTCGGTGTGAACACTAGGAAACATGGCACCAGATTAATGCAGATTTCAGTGTTAACTCTGGGAAAGACAAGACCAGATTACAGCGGATTTCAGTGTTTACACTGGGAAACACAGGACCAGATTACTGCAGATTTCAGTGTTAACTCGGGGAAACAGAGCACCAGATTACTGTGGATTTCAGAGTTAACTCTGGGAGACACAGCACCAGATTACTGAACATTCCAGTATTAACACTGGGAAACACAGCACCAGATTACTGTGCATTTCAGTGTTAACTCTGGGAAACCCAGCACCAGATTACTGAAGATTCCTGTATTAACACTGTGAAACACAGCACCAGATTACTGCAGATTTCAGTTGGACACTGGAAAACACAGCACCAGATTCTGGAAGTTTCCAGTATTAACACTGGGAAGCACAGCACCAGATTAATGCGGTTTTCGGTGTGGACACTAGGAAACACAGCACCAGATTAATGCAGATTTCAGTGTTAACTCAGGGAAACACAGCACCAGATTACAGTGGATTTCAGTGTTAACTCTGCGAAACACAAGACAAATTATAGCAGATTTCAGTGTTAACACTGAGAAACACAGCACCAGATTACTGCAGATTAGATATTAACCCTGGGAACCAGAGCACCAGATTACTGCAGTTTTCAGTGTGAACACTGGGAAACACAGGACCAGACAGCGGCAGATTTCAGTATTAACACTGGGAAACACAGCACGAGATTACTGCGGATTTCAGTGTTAACAATGGGAAACAAAGCTCCAGATTAACACAGATTTCGGTATTTACACTGGGAAACACAGCACAAGATTACTGGGGATTTCAGTGGTAACACTGGGAAACACATCACCAGATTAATGCAGATTTCAATGTTAACACTGGGAAACACAGCAACAGTTTACTGCAGATTTCAGTGTTAACTCAAGGAAACACAGCACAAGATTACTGTGGATTTCAGTGTGAACTCTGGGAAACACAGCACCAGATTACTGAAGATTCCAGTATTAACACTGGGAGACACAGCACCAAAATACTGCAGATTTTCGTATTAACACTGGGAAACACAGCACCAAATTACTGCAGATTTCAGTATGAACACTGGGAAATACAGCACCAGATTACTCAAGATTCCAGTATTAACGCTGGGAAACACAGCACCAGATTACTGAAGATTACAATATTAACACTGGGAAACACATCACCAGATTACTGCAGATTTCACTATTAACACTGGGAAACGCAACACCAGATTACGCAAGATTCGAGTGTGAACACTGGGAAACACAGCACCAGATTACTGCAGATTTCAGTATTAATACTGAGAAAAACAGCACCAGATTACTGAAGATTAGATATTAACACAAAGAAACACAGCACCAGATTACTGCAGATTCCAGTGTTTAATCTGGGAAACACAGCACCAGATTACTGTGGATTTCAGTGTGACCTCTGGGAAACACTGCACCAGAATACTGCAGATTAGATATTAACACTGGGAAACACAGCACCAGAATACTGCAGATTTCAGTGGTAACACTGGGAAACACAGAACCAGATTCCTGCAGATTTCAGTGTTAACTCTGGGAAACACAGCAACAGATTACTGTGGATTTCAGTGTTAACTCAGGGAAACACAGCATCAGATTACAGAAGATTCCAGTATTAACACTGGGAAACACAGCATCAGATTACTGCAGATTTCATTTTGACACTGGTAAACACAGCACCAGATTACTGAATGTTCCAGTATTAACACTGGGAAGCACAGCACCAGATTAATGCAGATTTCAGTGTTAACTCAGGGAAACACAGCATCAGATTACAGAAGATTCCACTTTTAACACTGGGAAACACAGCACCAGATTACTGCAGATTTCATTTTGACACTGGTAAACACAGCACCAGAATACTGAAGGTTCCAGTTTTAACACTGGGAAGCACAGCACCAGATTAATGCTGAATTCGGTGTGAACACTGGGAAACACAGCACCAGATTACTGCAGATTTCAGTGTTAACTCGGGGAAAGACAAGACGAGATTACAGCGGATTTCAGTATTAACACTGGGAAACACAGGACCAGATTACTGCAGATTTCAGTATTAACATTGGGAAACAGAGCACCAGATTACTGTAGACTACATTATTAACACTGGGAAAAACAGCAACAGGTTATTGAAGATTTCAGTATTAACACTGGGAGACACAGCACCAAAATACTGCAGATTTCCGTATTAACACTGGGAAATACAGCACCAGATTACTGAAGATTCCAGTATTAACGCTGGGAAACACAGCACCAGATTACAGCGGATTTCAGTATTAACACTGGGAAACACAGGACCAGATTACTGCAGATTTCAGTATTAACATTGGGAAACACAGCACCAGATTACTGTAGACTACATTATTAACACTGGGAAAAACAGCAACAGGTTATTGAAGATTTCAGTATTAACACTGGGAGACACAGCACCAAATTACTGCAGATTTCAGTATGAACACTGGGAAATACAGCACCAGATTACTGAAGAATCCAGTATTAACGCTGGGAAACACAGCACCAGATTACTGAAGATTACAATATTAACACTGGGAAACACAGCACCAGATTACTGTGGATTTCAGTGTTAACACTGGGAAACACATCACCAGATTAATGCAGATTTCAATGTTAACACTGGGAAGCACAGCACCAGATTACTGCAGATTTCAGTGTGAGCACTTGGAAACACAGCACCAGATTACTGAAGATTCAAGTATTAACACTGGGAAACACAGCACCAGATTACAGTGGATTTCAGTGTTAACTCTGGGAAACACAAGACCAAATTATAGCAGATTTCAGTGTTAACACTGAGAAACACAGCACCAGATTACTGCAGATTAGATATTAACACTGGGAACCAGAGCACCAGATTACTGCAGGTTTCAGTGTGAACACTGGGAAACACAGGACCAGACAGCGGCAGATTTCAGTATTAACACTGGGAAACACAGCACCAGATTACTGCGGATTTCAGTGTTAACAATGGGAAACAAAGCTCCAGATTAACACAGATTTCGGTATTTACACTGGGAAACACAGCACAAGATTACTGGAGATTTCAGTGGTAACACTGGGAAACACATCACCAGATTAATGCAGATTTCAATGTTAACACTGGGAAACACAGCAACAGTTTACTGCAGATTTCAGTGTTAACTCAAGGAAACACAGCACAAGATTACTGTGGATTTCAGTGTGAACTCTGGGAAACACAGCACCAGATTACTGAAGATTCCAGTATTAACACTGGGAGACACAGCACCAAAATACTGCAGATTTTCGTATTAACACTGGGAAACACAGCACCAAATTACTGCAGATTTCAGTATGAACACTGGGAAATACAGCACCAGATTACTCAAGATTCCAGTATTAACGCTGGGAAACACAGCACCAGATTACTGAAGATTACAATATTAACACTGGGAAACACATCACCAGATTACTGCAGATTTCACTATTAACACTGGGAAACGCAACACCAGATTACTCAAGATTCGAGTGTGAACACTGGGAAACACAGCACCAGATTACTGCAGATTTCAGTATTAATACTGAGAAAAACAGCACCAGATTACTGAAGATTAGATATTAACACAAAGAAACACAGCACCAGATTACTGCAGATTCCAGTGTTTAATCTGGGAAACACAGCACCAGATTACTGTGGATTTCAGTGTGACCTCTGGGAAACACTGCACCAGAATACTGCAGATTAGATATTAACACTGGGAAACACAGAACCAGATTCCTGCAGATTTCAGTGTTAACTCTGGGAAACACAGCAACAGATTACTGTGGATTTCAGTGTTAACTCAGGGAAACACAGCATCAGATTACAGAAGATTCCAGTATTAACACTGGGAAACACAGCATCAGATTACTGCAGATTTCATTTTGACACTGGTAAACACAGCACCATATTACTGAATGTTCCAGTATTAACACTGGGAAGCACAGCACCAGATTAATGCAGATTTCAGAGTTGACACTGGGAAACACAGCACCAGATTACTGCAGATTTCAGGGTCAACTCTGGGAAACACAGCACCAGATTACTGTGCATTTCAGTGTTAACTCGGGAAACACAGCACCAGATTACTGTGCATTTCAGTGTTGACTCTGGGAAATCCAGCACCAGATTACTGAAGATTCCAGTATTAACACTGTGAAACACAGCACCAGATTACTGCAGATTTCAGTTTGACCCTGGAAAACACAGCACCAGATTCTGGAAGGTTCCAGTATTAACACAGGGAAACACAGCACCAGATTAATGCAGATTTCAGTGTTAACTCAGGGAAACACAGCACCAGATTACAGTGGATTTCAGTGTTAACTCTGGGAAACACAAGACCAAATTATAGCAGATTTCAGTGTTAACACTGAGAAACACAGCACCAGATTACTGCAGATTAGATATTAACACTGGGAACCAGAGCACCAGATTACTGCAGGTTTCAGTGTGAACACTGGGAAACACAGGACCAGACAGCTGCAGATTTCAGTATTAACACTGCGAAACACAGCACGAGATTACTGCGGATTTCAGTGTTAACACTGGGAAACACATCACCAGATTAATGCAGATTTCAATGTTAACACTGGGAAGCACAGCACCAGATTACTGCAGATTTCAGTGTGAGCACTTGGAAACACAGCACCAGATTACTGAAGATTCAAGTATTAACACTGGGAAACACAGCACCAGATTACTGCAGATTTCAGTTTGACACTGGGAAACACAGCACCAGATTAATGCGGATTTCGGTGTGAACACTGGGAAACACAGCACCAGATTACTGCAAATTTCAGTGTTAACTCTGGCAAACACAGCACCAGATTACTGCAGATTTCAGTGTTAACTCTGGCAAACACAGCACCAGATTACAGCGGATTTCAGTGTTAACTCTGGGAAACACAGGACCAGAATACTGCAGATTTCAGTATGAACACTGGGAAATACAGCACCAGATTACTCAAGATTCCAGTATTAACGCTGGGAAACACAGTACCAGATTACTGAAGATTACAATATTAACACTGGGAAACACAGCACCAGATTACTGCAGATTTCAGTATTAACACTGGGAAACGCAACACCAGATTACTCAAGATTCGAGAGTGAACACTGGGAAACACAGCACCAGATTACTGCAGATTTCAGTATTAACACTGAGAAAAAAAGCACCAGATTACTGAAGATTAGATATTAACACAAGGAAACACAGCACCAGATTACTGTGGATTTCAGTGTGACCTCTGGGAAACACTGCACCAGAATACTGCAGATTAGATATTAACACTGGGAAACACACAACCAGATTCCTGCAGATTTCAGTGTTAACTCTGGGAAACACAGCAACAGATTACTGTGGATTTCAGTGTTAACTCAGGGAAACACAGCATCAGATTACAGAAGATTCCAGTATTTACACTGGGAAACACAGCACCAGATTACTGCAGATTTCATATTGACACTGGTAAACACAGCACCATATTACTGAATGTTCCAGTATTAACACTGGGAAGCACAGCACCAGATTAATGCAGATTTCAGAGTTGACACTGGGAAACACAGCACCAGATTACTGCAGATTTCAGGGTCAACTCTGGGAAACACAGCACCAGATTACTGTGCATTTCAGTGTTAACTCAGGGAAACACAGCATCAGATTACAGAAGATTCCACTTTTAACACTGGGAAACACAGCACCAGATTACTGCAGATTTCATTTTGACACTGGTAAACACAGCACCAGATTACTGAAGGTTCCAGTTTTAACACTGGGAAGCACAGCACCAGATTAATGCTGATTTCGGTGTGAACACTGGGAAACACAGCACCAGATTCCTGCAGATTTCAGTGTTAACTCGGGGAAAGACAAGACCAATTACAGCGGATTTCAGTATTAACACTGGGAAACACAGGACCAGATTACTGCAGATTTCAGTATTAACATTGGGAAACACAGCACCAGATTACTGTAGACTACATTATTAACACTGGGAAAAACAGCAACAGGTTATTGAAGATTTCCGTATTAACATTGGGAAATACAGCACCAGATTACTGCAGATTCCAGTGTTAAATCTGGCAAACACAGCACCAGAATACTGTGGATTTCAGTGTTAACTCTGGGAAACAGAGCACCAGATTACTGCAGATTAGATATTAACACTGAGAAACACAGCACCAGATTACTGCAGATTTCAGTGTTAACTCTGGGAAACACAGGACCAGATTACTGCAGATTTCAGTATTAACATTGGGAAACACAGCACCAGATTACTGAAGACTACATTATTAACACTGGGAAAAACAGCACCAGGTTACTGAAGATTTCAGTATTAACACTGGGAAACACAGCACCAAAATACTGCAGATTTCCGTATTAACACTGGGAAACACAGCACCAGATTACTGCAGATTCCAGTGCTAACTCTGGGAAACACAGCACCAGATTACTGTGGATTTCAGTGTTAACTATGGGAGACACAGCACCAGATTACTGAACATTCCAGTATTAACACTGGGAAACACAGCACCAGATTACTGTGCATTTCAGTGTTAACTCTGGGAAACCCAGCACCAGATTACTGAAGATTCCAGTAGTAACACTGCTTAACACAGCACAAGATTACTGCAGATTTCAGTTTGACACTGGAAAACACAGCACCAGATTCTGGAAGGTTCCAGTATTAACACTGGGAAGCACAGCACCAGATTAATGCGGATTTCGGTGTGAACACTAGGAAACACAGCACCAGATTAATGCAGATTTCAGTGTTAACTCTGGCAAACACAGCACCAGATTACAGTGGATTTCAGTGTTAACTCTGGGAAACACAAGACCAGATTACAGCAGATTTCAGTGTTAACACTGGGAAACACAGCACCAGATTACTGAAGACTACATTATTAACAGTGGGAAAAACAGCACCAGGTTACTGAACATTTCAGTATTAACACTGGGAAACACAGCACCAAAATACTGCAGATTTCGGTATTAACACTGGGAAATACAGCACCAGGTTACTGAAGATTTCAGTATTAACACTGGGAAACACAGCACCAAATTACTGTAGATTTCAGTATGAACACTGGGAAATACAGCACCAGATTACTGCAGATTTCAGAATTAACACTGAGAAAAACAGCACCAGATTACTGAAGATTAGATATTAACACAAGGAAACACAGCACCAGATTACTGCAGATTCCAGTGTTTAATCTGGGAAACACAGCACCAGATTACTGTGGATTTCAGTGTGACCTCTGGGAAACACTGCACCAGAATACTGTAGATTAGATATTAACACTGGGAAACACAGAACCAGATTCCTGCAGATTTCAGTGTTAACTCTGGGAAACACAGCAACAGATTACTGCAGATTTCAGTTTTAACTCTGGGAAACACAGCACCAGATTACTGTGGATTTCAGAGTTAACTCTGGGAAACACAGCATCAGATTACTGCAGATTTCAGTTTGACACTGGGAAACACTTCACCAGATTACTGAAGGTTCCAGTATTAACACTGGGAAGCACAGCACCAGATTAATGCTGATTTTGGTGTGAACACTGGGAAACACAGCACCAGATTACTGCAGATTTCAGTGTTAACTCTGGGAAAGACAAGACCAGATTACAGCGGATTTCAGTGTTAACACTGGGAAACACAGGACCAGATTACTGCAGATTTCAGTATTAACATTGGGAAACACAGCACCAGATTACTGAAGACTACATTATTAACACTGGGAAAAACAGCAACAGGTTACTGAAGATTTCAGTATTAACACTGGGTGACACAGCACCAAAATACTGCAGATTTCCGTAATAACACTGGGAAACACAGCACCAAATTACTGCAGATTTCAGTATGAACACTGGGAAATACAGCACCAGATTACTGAAGATTCAGGCATTAACGCTGGGAAACACAGCACCAGATTACCGAAGATTACAATATTAACACTGGGAAACACAGCACCAGATTACTGTGGACTTCAGTGTTAACACTGGGCAACACAACACCAGATTACTGAAGATTCCAGAATTAACACTGAGAAACACAGCACCAGATTACTGCAGACTAGATATTAACACAAGGAAACACAGCACCAGATTACTGCAGATTCCAGTGTTAAATCTGGCAAACACAGCACCAGAATACTGTGGATTTCAGTGTTAACTCTGGGAAACAGAGCACCAGATTACTGCAGATTAGATATTAACACTGGGAAACACAGCACCAGATTACTGCAGATTTCAGTGTTAACTCTGGGAAACAAAGGACCAGATTACTGCAGATTTCAATATTAACATTGGGAAACACAGCACCAGATTACTGAAGACTACATTATTAACACTGGGAAAAACAGCACCAGGTTACTGAAGATTTCAGTATTAACACTGGGAAACACAGCACCAAAATACTGCAGATTTCCGTATTAACACTGGGAAACACAGCACCAGATTACTGAAGATTTCATTGTGAACACTGCGAAACACAGCACCAGATTAACACAGATTTCAGTATTTACGCTGGGAAACGCAGCACCAGATTACTGCAGATTCCAGTGCTAACTCTGGGAAACACAGCACCAGATTACTGCAGATTTCAGTATTTACACAGGGAAACATTGCAACAGATTTCTGTGAATTTCAGTGTTAACGCTCGGAAATTCAGCACCAGATTACTGCAGATTTCAGTGTTAACACTGGGAATCACAGGACCAGATTACTGCAGATTTCAGTATTAACATTGGGAAACACAGCACCAGATTACTGAAGACTACATTATTAACACTGGGAAAAACAGCACCAGCTTACTGAACATTTCAGTATTAACACTGGGAAATACAGCACCTGATTACAGCAGATTTCAGTATGAACACTGGGAAATACAGCACCAGATTACTGAAGATTCCAGTATTAACAATGGGAAACACAGCATCAGATTACTGAAGATTCCAGTAATAACACTGGGAAACGCAACAGCAGATTTCTGAAGATTCCAGTATGAACACTGGAAAACACAGCACCAGATTACTGCAGATTTCAGTATTAACACTGGGAAACACAGCACCAGATTACTGCAGATTAGATATTAACACAAGGAAACACAGCACCAGATTACTGCAGATTCCAGTGTTAAATCTGGGAAACACAGCACCAGAATCCTGTGGATTTCAGTGTTAACTCTGGGAAACAGAGCACCAGATTACTGCAGATTAGATATTAACACAGGGAAACACAGCACCAGATTACTGCAGATTTCAGTGTTAACTCTGGGAAACACAGCACCAGATTACTGAAGACTACATTATTAACAATGGGAAAAACAGCACCAGGTTACTGAAGATTTCAGTATTAACACTGGGAGACACAGCACCAAAATACTGCAGATTTCCGTATTAACACTGGGAAACACAGCACCAGATTACTGAAGATTTCATTGTGATATATGGGAAACACAGCACCAGATTAACACAGATTTCAGTATTTACACTGGGAAACACAGCAGCAGATTACTGCAGATTCCAGTGCTAACTCTGGGAAACACAGCACCAGATTACTGTGGATTTCAGTGTTAACTATGGGAGACACAGCACCAGATTACTGAAGATTCCAGTATTAACACTGGAAAACGCAGCACCAGATTACTGTGCATTTCAGTGTTAACTCTGGGAAACCCAGCACCAGATTATTGAAGATTCCAGTATTAACACTGCGAAACACAGCACCAGATTACTGCAGATTTCAGTTTGACACTGGAAAACACAGCACCAGATTCTGGAAGGTTCCAGTATTAACACTGGGAAGCACAGCACCAGATTAATGCGGATTTCGGTGTGAACTCTGGGAAACACAGCACCAGATTAATGCAGATTTCAGTGTTAACTCTGGCAAACACAGCACCATATTACAGTGGATTTCAGTGTTAACTCTGGGAAACACAAGACCAGATTACAGCAGATTTCAGTGTTAACACTGGGAAACACAGGACCAGATTACTGCAGATTTCAGTATTAACATTGGGAAACACAGGACCAGATTACTGAAGACTACATTATTAACACTGGGAAAAACAGCACCAGGTTACTGAACATTTCAGTATTAACACTGGGAAACAGAGCTCAAAATACTGCAGATTTCGGTATTAACACTGCGAAATACAGCACCAGATTACTGAAGATTCCAGTATTAACACTGCGAAACACAGCACCAGATTACTGCAGATTTCAGTTTGACACTGGAAAACACAGCACCAGATTCTGGAAGGTTCCAGTATTAACACTGGGAAGCACAGCACCAGATTAATGCGGATTTCGGTGTGAACACTAGGAAACACAGCACCAGATTAATACAGATTTCAGTGTAAACTCTGGCAAACACAACACCAGATTACAGTGGATTTCTGTGTTAACTCTGGGAAACACAAGACCAGGTTACAGCAGATTTCAGTGTTAACACTGGGAATCACAGGACCAGATTACTGCAGATTTCAGTATTAACTTTGGGAAACACAGCACCAGATTACTGAAGACTACATTATTAACACTGGGAATAACAGCACCAGCTGACTGAACATTTCAGTATTAACACTGGGAAACACAGCCACAAAATACTGCAGATTTCGGTATTAACACTGGGAAACACAACACTCGATTACTGCAGATTTCAGTGTTAACACTGGGAAAGTCAGCAAAAGATTACTGCAGATTTCAGTGTTAACTCTGGGAAACACAGCACCAGATTACAGCGGATTTCAAAGTTAACACTGGGAACCCAGCACCAGATTACTGCAGATGACAGTATTTACACAGGGAAATACAGCACTAGATTACTGTGGAATTCAGTGTTAATGCTGGGAAACACAACACCACATTACTGCAGATTTCAGTGTTAACACTGGGAAACACAGCAACAGATTACTGCAGATTTCAGTGTTAACTCTGGGAAACACAGCACCAGATTACTGTGGATTTCAGAGTTAACTCTGGGAAACACAGCATCAGATTACTGCAGATTTCAGTTTGACACTGGCAAAAACTTCACCAGATTCCTGAAGGTTCCAGTATTAACACTGGGAAGCACAGCACCAGATTAATGTGGATTTCGGTGTGAACACTGGGAAACACAGCACCAGATTAACGCAGATTTCAGTATTTACACTGGGAAACACAGCAACAGGTTACTGCAGATTTCATAGGTAACACGGGCAAACACAGCACCAGATTACTGCGGATTTCAGTATTAACACTTAGAAACACAGCACCAGATTACTGCAGATTAGATATTAACACTGGGAAAAGCAGCACCAAATTACTGAAGATTCCAGTATACACAATGGGAAATACAGCACCAGATTGCTGCTGATTTCAGTATTTACACTGGGAAACACAGCACCAGATTACTGCAAATTTCAGTTTGACACTGGGAAACACAGCATCAGATTACTGAAGATTCCAGTATTAACACTGGGAAACGCAACAGCAGTTCACTGAAGATTCCACTATGAACACTGGGAATCACAGCACCAGATTACTGCAGATTTCAGTATTAACACTGAGAAACACAGCACCAGATTACTGCAGATTAGATATTAATACTAGGAAACACAGCACCAGATTACTGCAGTTTTCAGTGTTAACAATGGGAAACACAGCACCAGATGACTGTGGATTTCAGTGCAAACTCAGGGAAACACAGCAACAGATTACTGCAGATTAGATATTAACACTGGGAAACACAGCACCAGATTACTGCAGATTCCAGTATGAACACTGGGAAACATAGCACAAGAATACTGTGGATTTCAGTGTTAACTCTGGGAAACACAGCACCAGATTACTGTGCATTTCTGTGCTAATTCTGGGAAACACAGCACCAGATTACTGCAGATTAGATATTAACACTGGGAAACAAAGCACCAGATTACTGCAGATTCCAGTGTTAACTCTGGGAAACACAGAACCATAATATTGTGGATTTCAGTGTTGACTCTGGGAAACACAGCACCAGATTACTGTGGATTTCAGTGCTAACTCTGGGAAACACAGCACCACATTACTGCAGATTAGATATTAACACTGGGAAACACAGCACCAGATTACTGCAGATTTCAGTATTAACTCTGGGAAACACAGCACCAGATTACTGAAGATTCCAATATTAACACTGGGAAACAGCACCAGATTACTGCAAATTTCGGTTTGACACTGGGAAACACAGCACCAGATATCTGAAGGTTCCAGTATTAACACTGGGAAGCACAGCACCAGATTACTGCAGATTTCAGGTTGACACTGGGAAACAGAGCACCAGATTACCGAAGATTCCAGTATTAACACTGGGAAACACAGCACCAGATCACTGTGGATTTCAGCGTTAACTCTGGGAAACACAACATCAGATTACTGCAGATTTCAGTGTGAACACTGGGAAACACTTCACCAGATTATTGAAGATGCCAGCATTAACACTGGAAAACACAGCGCCAGATTACTGTGGATTTCAGTTTGACACTGGGAAACACAGCACCAGATTACTGAAGGTTCCAGTATTAACACTGGGAAGCACAGCACCAGATTAATGCGGATTTCAGTATTTACACTGGGAAACACAGCAACAGGTTACTGCAGATTTCAGAGTTAACACTGGGAAACACAGCACCAGATTACTGCATATTTCAGTATTAACACTGCGAAACAAAGCACCAGATTACTGCAGATTTCAGGCTGACACTGGGAAACAGAGCACCAGATTACCGAAGATTCCAGTATTAACACTGGGAAACACAGCACCAGATCACTGTGGATTTCAGCGCTAACTCTGGGAAACACAGCAGCAGATTACTGCAGATTTCAGTGTGAACACTGGGAAACACTTCACCAGATTACTGAAGATACCACTATTAACACTGGGAAACACAGCACCAGATTACTGCAGATTAGATATTAACACTGGGAAACACAGCACCAGATTACTGCAGATTCCAGTGTTAACTCTGCGAAACACAGCACCAGAATACTGTGGATTTCAGTGTTAACTCTGGGGAAACACAGCACCAGATTACTGCAGTTTAGATATTAACACTGGCAAACGCAGCACCAGATTACTGCTGGTTTAATGTTAACTCTGGGAAACACAGCACCAGATTACTACAGATTTCAGTGTTAACTCTGGGAAAGACAAGACCAGATTACAGCGGATTTCAGTGTCAACACTGGGAAACACAGGACCAGATTACTGCAGATTTCAGTATTAACATTGGGAAACACAGCACCAGATTACTGAAGACTACATTATTAACACTGGGAAAAACAGCACCAGGTAACTGAAGATTTCAGTATTAACACTGGGAAACACAGCACCAGATTAACGCAGATTTCAGTATTTACACTGGGAAACACAGCACCAGATTACTGCAGATTAGATATTAACACTGGGAAACAAAGCACCAGATTACTACAGATTCCAGTATTAACTCTGGGAAACACAGCACCATTATATTGTGGATTTCAGTGTTGACTCTGGGAAACACAGCACCAGATTACTGTGGATTTCAGTGCTAACTCTGTGAAACACAGCACCAGATTACTGCAGATTAGATATTAACACTGGGAAACACAGAACCAGATTAAAACAGATTTCAGTATTTACACGGAAACACAGTACCAGATTACTGCAGATTTCAGTGTTAACTCTGGGAAACACAGGATCAGATTACAGCGGATTTCAAAGTTAACACTGGGAACCCAGCACCAGATTACTGCAGATGACAGTATTTACACAGGGAAATACAGCACTAGATTACTGTGGATTTCAGTGTTAATGCTGGGAAACACAGCACCACATTACTGCAGATTTCAGTGTTAACACTGGGAAACACAGCACCAGATTACTGTGGATTTCAGAGTTAACTCTGGGAAACACAGCATCAGATTACTGCAGATTTCAGTTTGACACTGGGAAACACTTCACCAGATTACTGAAGGTTCCAGTATTAACACTGGGAAGCACAGCACCAGATTAATGTGGATTTCGGTGTGAACACTGGGAAACACAGCAGCAGATTAGCGCAGATTTCAGTATTTACACTGGGAAACACAGCAACAGGTCACTGCAGATTTCATAGGTAACACGGTCAAACACAGCACCAGATTACTGCAGATTAGAAATTAACACTGGGAAACTCAGCACCAGATTACTGAAGATTCCAGTATTCACAATGGGAAACACAGCACCAGATTGCTGCTGATTTCAGTATTTACACTGGGAAACACAGCACCAGATTACTGCAGTTTTCAGTGTTAACAATGGGAAACACAGCACCGGATTAGTGTGGATTTCAGTGTTAACTCTGGGAAAAACGCCACCAGATTACTGCAGATTAGATATTAACACTTGGAAACACAGCACCAGATTACAGCAGATTCCAGTGTGAAATCTGGGAAACACAGCACCAGATGACTGTGGATTTCAGTGCAAACTCAGGGAAACACAGCAACAGATTACTGCAGATTAGATATTAACACTGGGAAACACAGCACCAGATTACTGCAGATTCCAGTATGAACACTGGGAAACATAGCACAAGAATACTGTGGATTTCAGTGTTAACTCTGGGAAACACAGCACCAGATTACTGTGCATTTCTGTGCTAATTCTGGGAAACACAGCACCAGATTACTGCAGATTAGATATTAACACTGGGAAACAAAGCACCAGATTACTGCAGATTCCAGTGTTAACTCTGGGAAACACAGAACCATAATATTGTGGATTTCAGTGTTGACTCTGGGAAACACAGCACCAGATTACTGTGGATTTCAGTGCTAACTCTGGGAAACACAGCACCACATTACTGCAGATTAGATATTAACACTGGGAAACATTGCACCAGATTACTGCAGATTTCAGTATTAACTCTGGGAAACACAGCACCAGATTACTGAAGATTCCAATATTAACACTGGGAAACAGCACCAGATTACTGCAAATTTCGGTTTGACACTGGGAAACACAGCACCAGAATATCTGAAGGCTCCAGTATTAACACTGGGAAGCACAGCACCAGATTACTGCAGATTTCAGGTTGACACTGGGAAACAGAGCACCAGATTACCGAAGATTCCAGTATTAACACTGGGAAACACAGCACCAGATCACTGTGGATTTCAGCGTTAACTCTGGGAAACACAACATCAGATTACTGCAGATTTCAGTGTGAACACTGGGAAACACTTCACCAGATTATTGAAGATGCCAGCATTAACACTGGAAAACACAGCGCCAGATTACTGTGGATTTCAGTTTGACACTGGGAAACACAGCACCAGATTACTGAAGGTTCCAGTATTAACACTGGGAAGCACAGCACCAGATTAATGCGGATTTCAGTATTTACACTGGGAAACACAGCAACAGGTTACTGCAGATTTCAGAGTTAACACTGGGAAACACAGCACCAGATTACTGCATATTTCAGTATTAACACTGCGAAACAAAGCACCAGATTACTGCAGATTTCAGGCTGACACTGGGAAACAGAGCACCAGATTACCGAAGATTCCAGTATTAACACTGGGAAACACAGCACCAGATCACTGTGGATTTCAGCGCTAACTCTGGGAAACACAGCAGCAGATTACTGCAGATTTCAGTGTGAACACTGGGAAACACTTCACCAGATTACTGAAGATACCACTATTAACACTGGGAAACACAGCACCAGATTACTGCAGATTAGATATTAACACTGGGAAACACAGCACCAGATTACTGCAGATTCCAGTGTTAACTCTGCGAAACACAGCACCAGAATACTGTGGATTTCAGTGTTAACTCTGGGGAAACACAGCACCAGATTACTGCAGTTTAGATATTAACACTGGCAAACGCAGCACCAGATTACTGCTGGTTTAATGTTAACTCTGGGAAACACAGCACCAGATTACTACAGATTTCAGTGTTAACTCTGGGAAAGACAAGACCAGATTACAGCGGATTTCAGTGTCAACACTGGGAAACACAGGACCAGATTACTGCAGATTTCAGTATTAACATTGGGAAACACAGCACCAGATTACTGAAGACTACATTATTAACACTGGGAAAAACAGCACCAGGTAACTGAAGATTTCAGTATTAACACTGGGAAACACAGCACCAGATTAACGCAGATTTCAGTATTTACACTGGGAAACACAGCACCAGATTACTGCAGATTAGATATTAACACTGGGAAACAAACACCAGATTACTACAGATTCCAGTATTAACTCTGGGAAACACAGCACCATTATATTGTGGATTTCAGTGTTGACTCTGGGAAAACACAGCACCAGATTACTGTGGATTTCAGTGCTAACTCTGTGAAACACAGCACCAGATTACTGCAGATTAGATATTAACACTGGGAAACACAGAACCAGATTAAAACAGATTTCAGTATTTACACGGAAACACAGCACCAGATTACTGCAGATTTCAGTGTTAACTCTGGGAAACACAGGATCAGATTACAGCGGATTTCAAAGTTAACACTGGGAACCCAGCACCAGATTACTGCAGATGACAGTATTTACACAGGGAAATACAGCACTAGATTACTGTGGATTTCAGTGTTAATGCTGGGAAACACAGCACCACATTACTGCAGATTTCAGTGTTAACACTGGGAAACACAGCACCAGATTACTGTGGATTTCAGAGTTAACTCTGGGAAACACAGCATCAGATTACTGCAGATTTCAGTTTGACACTGGGAAACACTTCACCAGATTACTGAAGGTTCCAGTATTAACACTGGGAAGCACAGCACCAGATTAATGTGGATTTCGGTGTGAACACTGGGAAACACAGCAGCAGATTAGCGCAGATTTCAGTATTTACACTGGGAAACACAGCAACAGGTCACTGCAGATTTCATAGGTAACACGGTCAAACACAGCACCAGATTACTGCAGATTAGAAATTAACACTGGGAAACTCAGCACCAGATTACTGAAGATTCCAGTATTCACAATGGGAAACACAGCACCAGATTGCTGCTGATTTCAGTATTTACACTGGGAAACACAGCACCAGATTACTGCAGTTTTCAGTGTTAACAATGGGAAACACAGCACCGGATTAGTGTGGATTTCAGTGTTAACTCTGGGAAAAAACGCCACCAGATTACTGCAGATTAGATATTAACACTTGGAAACACAGCACCAGATTACAGCAGATTCCAGTGTGAAATCTGGGAAACACAGCACCAGATGACTGTGGATTTCAGTGCAAACTCAGGGAAACACAGCAACAGATTACTGCAGATTAGATATGAACACTGGGAAACACAGCACCAGATTACTGCAGATTCCAGTATGAACACTGGGAAACATAGCACAAGAATACTGTGGATTTCAGTGTTAACTCTGGGAAACACAGCACCAGATTACTGTGCATTTCTGTGCTAACTCTGGGAAACACAGCACCAGATTACTGCAGATTAGATATTAACACTGGGAAACAAAGCACCAGATTACTGCAGATTCCATTGTTAACTCTGGGAAACACAGCACCATAATATTGTGGATTTCAGTGTTGACTCTGGGAAACACAGCACCAGATTACTGTGGATTTCAGTGCTAACTCTGGGAAACACAGCACCAGATTACTGCAGATTAGATATTAACACTGGGAAACAAAGCACCAGATTACTGCAGATTCCAGTGTTAACTCTGGGAAACACAGCACCAGATTACTGCAGATTTCAGTGTTAACTCTGGGAAACACGGCACCAGATTTCTGCAGATTTCAGTGTTAACACTGGGAAACACAGCACCAGATTACTGCAGATTTCAGTGTTAACTCTGGGAAACACAGCACCAGATTACTGTGGATTTCAGGGTTAACACTTGGAAACAGCACCAGATTACTGCAGATTTCGGTTTGACACTGGGAAACACAGCACCGGATATGTGAAGGTTCCAGTATTAACACTGGGAAACAAAGCACCAGATTACTGCAGATTCCAGTATTAACACTGGGAAACACAGCACCAGATTACTGCAGATTTCAGTGTTAACACTGGGAAAGACAGCAAAAGATTACTGCAGCTTTCAGTGTTAACTCTGGGAAACACAGGATCAGATTACAGCGGATTTCAAAGTTAACACTGGGAACCCAGCACCAGATTACTGCAGATGACAGTATTTACACAGGGAAATACAGCACTAGATTACTGCGGATTTCAGTGTTAACTCTGGGAAACACAGCACCAGAATACAGCAGATTTCAGTATTAACAATGGGAAACACAGCACCAGATTACTGAGGATTCCAGTATTAACACTGGGAAACAGAGCACCAGATTACTGCAGATTTCAGTGTTAACTCTGGGAAACACAGCACCAGAATACAGCAGATTTCAGTATTAACAAAGGGAAACACAGCACCAGATTACTGAAGATTCCAGTATTAACTCTGGGAAACACGGCACCAGATTACTGCAGATTTCGGTATGACACTGGGAAACACAGCACCGGATATCTGAAGGTTCCAGTATTAACACTGGGAAACACAGCACCACATTACTGCAGATTCCAGAATTAACACTGCGAAACACAGCACCAGATTACTGCAGATTTCAGGTTGACACTGGGAAACACAGCACCAGATTACCGAAGATTCCAGTATTAACACTGGGATACACAGCACCAGATCACTGTGGATTTCAGCGTTAACTATGGGAAATACAGCACCAGATTACTGCAGATTTCATTGTGAACACTGGGAAACACTTCACCAGATTACTGAAGATGCCAGCATTAACACTGGGAAACACAGCACCAGGTTACTGTGGAATTCAGTTTGACACTGGGAAACACAGCACCAGATTACTGAAGATTCCAGTATTAACACTGGGAAGCAGAGCACCAGATTAATGTGGATTTCAGTGTGAACACTGGGAAACACAGCACCAGATTAATGCAGATTTCAGTATTTACACTGGGAAACACAGCAACAGGTTACGGCAGATTTCAGAGTTAACACTGGGAAACACAGCACCAGATTACTGCATATTTCAGTATGAACACTGAGAAACAAAGCACCAGATTACTGCAGATTAGATATTAACACTGGGAAACACAGCACCAGATTACTGCAGATTCCAGTGTTAACTCTGGGAAACACAGCACCAGAATACTGTGGATTTCAGTGTTAACTCTGGGAAACACAGCACCAGATTACTGCAGTTTAGATATTAACACTGGGAAACACAGCACCAGATTACTGCTGGTCTAATGTTAACTCTGGGAAACACAGGACCAGATTATAGCAGATTTCAGTGTTAACACTGGGAAACACAGGACCAGATAACAGCAGATTTCAGTATTAACACTGGGAAACACAGCACTGTATTACTGAAGATCTCAGTGCGAACACTGGGAAACACTGAACCAGAATAACACAGATTTCAGTATTTACACGGAAACACAGCACCAGATTACTGCAGATTTCAGTGTTAACTCTGGGAAACACAGGATCAGATTACAGCGGATTTCAAAGTTAACACTGGGAACCCAGCACCAGATTACTGCAGATGCCAGGATTTACACAGGGAAATACAGCACTAGATTACTGTGGATTTCAGTGTTAATGCTGGGAAACACAGCACCAGATTTCTGCAGATTTGAGTGTTATCTCTGGGAAACACAGGACCAGATTACAGCGGATTTCAGTGTTAACACTGGGAAACACAGGACCAGATTACTGCAGATTTCAGTATTAACATTGGGAAACTCAGCACCAGATTACTGAAGACTACATTATTAACACTGGGAAAAACAGCACCAGGTAACTGAAGATTTCAGTATGAACACTGGGAAACACAGCACCAGATTAATATGCATTTCGGTGTGAACACTGGGAAACACAGCACCAGATTAACGCAGATTTCAGTATTTACACTGGGAAACAAAGCACCAGATTACTGTGCATTTCTGTGCTAACTCTGGGAAACACAGCACCAGATTACTGCAGATTAGATATTAACACTGGGAAACAAAGCACCAGATTACTGCAGATTCCATTGTTAACTCTGGGAAACACAGCACCATAATATTGTGGATTTCAGTGTTGACTCTGGGAAACACAGCACCAGATTACTGTGGATTTCAGTGCTAACTCTGGGAAACACAGCACCAGATTACTGCAGATTAGATATTAACACTGGAAAACACAGCACCAGATTACTGCAGATTCCAGTGTTAACTCTGGGAAACACAGCACCAGATTACTGCAGATTTCAGTGTTAACTCTGGGAAACACGGCACCAGATTACTGCAGATTTCAGTGTTAACACTGGGAAACACAGCACCAGATTACTGCAGATTTCAGTGTTAACTCTGGGAAACACAGCACCAGATTACTGTGGATTTCAGGGTTAACACTTGGAAACAGCACCAGATTACTGCAGATTTCGGTTTGACACTGGGAAACACAGCACCGGATATGTGAAGGTTCCAGTATTAACACTGGGAAACAAAGCACCAGATTACTGCAGATTCCAGTATTAACACTGGGAAACACAGCACCAGATTACTGCAGATTTCAGTGTTAACACTGGGAAAGACAGCAAAAGATTACTGCAGCTTTCAGTGTTAACTCTGGGAAACACAGGATCAGATTACAGCGGATTTCAAAGTTAACACTGGGAACCCAGCACCAGATTACTGCAGATGACAGTATTTACACAGGGAAATACAGCACTAGATTACTGTGGATTTCAGTGTTAATGCTGGGAAACACAGCACCACATTACTGCAGATTTCAATGTTAACTCTGGGAAACACAGCACCAGAATACAGCAGATTTCAGTATTAACAATGGGAAACACAGCACCGGATTAGTGAGGATTCCAGTATTAACACTGGGAAACAGAGCACCAGATTACTGCAGATTTCAGTGTTAACTCTGGGAAACACAGCACCAGAATACAGCAGATTTCAGTATTAACAAAGGGAAACACAGCACCAGATTACTGAAGATTCCAGTATTAACTCTGGGAAACACGGCACCAGATTACTGCAGATTTCGGTATGACACTGGGAAACACAGCACCGGATATCTGAAGGTTCCAGTATTAACACTGGGAAACACAGCACCAGATTACTGCAGATTCCAGAATTAACACTGCGAAACACAGCACCAGATTACTGCAGATTTCAGGTTGACACTGGGAAACACAGCACCAGATTACCGAAGATTCCAGTATTAACACTGGGATACACAGCACCAGATCACTGTGGATTTCAGCGTTAACTATGGGAAATACAGCACCAGATTACTGCAGATTTCATTGTGAACACTGGGAAACACTTCACCAGATTACTGAAGATGCCAGCATTAACACTGGGAAACACAGCACCAGGTTACTGTGGAATTCAGTTTGACACTGGGAAACACAGCACCAGATTACTGAAGATTCCAGTATTAACACTGGGAAGCAGAGCACCAGATTAATGTGGATTTCAGTGTGAACACTGGGAAACACAGCACCAGATTAATGCAGATTTCAGTATTTACACTGGGAAACACAGCAACAGGTTACGGCAGATTTCAGAGTTAACACTGGGAAACACAGCACCAGATTACTGCATATTTCAGTATGAACACTGAGAAACAAAGCACCAGATTACTGCAGATTAGATATTAACACTGGGAAACACAGCACCAGATTACTGCAGATTCCAGTGTTAACTCTGGGAAACACAGCACCAGAATACTGTGGATTTCAGTGTTAACTCTGGGAAACACAGCACCAGATTACTGCAGTTTAGATATTAACACTGGGAAACACAGCACCAGATTACTGCTGGTTTAATGTTAACTCTGGGAAACACAGGACCAGATTATAGCAGATTTCAGTGTTAACACTGGGAAACACAGGACCAGATAACAGCAGATTTCAGTATTAACACTGGGAAACACAGCACTGTATTACTGAAGATTTCAGTGCGAACACTGGGAAACACTGAACCAGAATAACACAGATTTCAGTATTTACACGGAAACACAGCACCAGATTACTGCAGATTTCAGTGTTAACTCTGGGAAACACAGGATCAGATTACAGCGGATTTCAAAGTTAACACTGGGAACCCAGCACCAGATTACTGCAGATGCCAGGATTTACACAGGGAAATACAGCACTAGATTACAGTGGATTTCAGTGTTAATGCTGGGAAACACAGCACCAGATTTCTGCAGATTTGAGTGTTATCTCTGGGAAACACAGGACCAGATTACAGCGGATTTCAGTGTTAACACTGGGAAACACAGGACCAGATTACTGCAGATTTCAGTATTAACATTGGGAAACACAGCACCAGATTACTGAAGACTACATTATTAACACTGGGAAAAACAGCACCAGGTAACTGAAGATTTCAGTATGAACACTGGGAAACACAGCACCAGATTAA
Organism: Isurus oxyrinchus; assembly: GCA_026770705.1. Taxonomy (NCBI): domain Eukaryota; kingdom Metazoa; phylum Chordata; class Chondrichthyes; order Lamniformes; family Lamnidae; genus Isurus; species Isurus oxyrinchus. The sequence goes on from JANJGN010002134.1 coordinate 73,896, forward strand.
TATGCATTTCGGTGTGAACACTGGGAAACACAGCACCAGATTAACGCAGATTTCAGTATTTACACTGGGAAACACAGCAACAGATTACTGCAGATTAGATATTAACACTGGGAAACAAAGCACCAGATTACTACAGATTCCAGTATTCACACTGGGAAACACAGCACCATAATATTTTGGATTTCAGTGTTGACTCTGGGAAACACAGCACCAGATTACTGCAGATTAGATATTAACACTGGGAAACACAGAACCAGAGTAAAACAGATTTCAGTATTTACACGGAAACATAGCACCAGATTATTGCAGATTTCAGTGTTAACTCTGGGAAACACAGGATCAGATTACAGCGGATTTCAAAGTTAACACTGGGAACCCAGCACCAGATTACTGCAGATGACAGTATTTACACAGGGAAATACAGCACTAGATTACTGTGGATTTCAGTGTTAATGCTGGGAAACACAGCACCACATTACTGCAGATTTCAGTGTTAACACTGGGAAACACAGCACCAGATTACTGCAGATTTCAGGTTGACACTGGGAAACACAGCACCAGATTACCGAAGATTCCAGTATTAACACTGGGATACACAGCACCAGATCACTGTGGATTTCAGCGTTAACTCTGGGAAATACAGCACCAGATTACTGCAGATTTCATTGTGAACACTGGGAAACACTTCACCAGATTACTGAAGATGCCAGCATTAACACTGGGAAACACAGCACCAGGTTACTGTGGAATTCAGTTTGACACTGGGAAACACAGCACCAGATTACTGAAGATTCCAGTATTAACACTGGGAAGCAGAGCACCAGATTAATGTGGATTTCAGTGTGAACACTGGGAAACACAGCACCAGATTAATGCAGATTTCAGTATTTACACTGGGAAACACAGCAACAGGTTACGGCAGATTTCAGAGTTAACACTGGGAAACACAGCACCAGATTACTGCATATTTCAGTATGAACACTGAGAAACAAAGCACCAGATTACTGCAGATTAGATATTAACACTGGGAAACACAGCACCAGATTACTGCAGATTCCAGTGTTAACTCTGGGAAACACAGCACCAGAATACTGTGGATTTCAGTGTTAACTCTGGGAAACACAGCACCAGATTACAGCAGTTTAGATATTAACACTGGGAAATGCAGCACCAGATTACTGCTGGTTTAATGTTAACTCTGGGAAACACAGGACCAGATTATAGCAGATTTCAGTGTTAACACTGGGAAACACAGGACCAGATAACAGCAGATTTCAGTATTAACACTGGGAAACACAGCACTGTATTACTGAAGATTTCAGTGCGAACACTGGGAAACACTGAACCAGAATAACACAGATTTCAGTATTTACACGGAAACACAGTACCAGATTACTGCAGATTTCAGTGTTAACTCTGGGAAACACAGGATCAGATTACAGCGGATTTCAAAGTTAACACTGGGAACCCAGCACCAGATTACTGCAGATGCCAGGATTTACACAGGGAAATACAGCACTAGATTACTGTGGATTTCAGTGTTAATGCTGGGAAACACAGCACCAGATTTCTGCAGATTTGAGTGTTATCTCTGGGAAACACAGGACCAGATTACAGCGGATTTCAGTGTTAACACTGGGAAACACAGGACCAGATTACTGCAGATTTCAGTATTAACATTGGGAAACACAGCACCAGATTACTGAAGACTACATTATTAACACTGGGAAAAACAGCACCAGCTGACTGAACATTTCGGTATTAACACTGGGAAACACAACACTCGATTACTGCAGATTTCAGTGTTAACACTGGGAAAGTCAGCAAAAGATTACTGCAGATTTCAGTGTTAACTCTGGGAAACACAGCACCAGATTACAGCGGATTTCAAAGTTAACACTGGGAACCCAGCACCAGATTACTGCAGATGACAGTATTTACACAGGGAAATACAGCACTAGATTACTGTGGAATTCAGTGTTAATGCTGGGAAACACAACACCACATTACTGCAGATTTCAGTGTTAACACTGGGAAACACAGCAACAGATTACTGCAGATTTCAGTGTTAACTCTGGGAAACACAGCACCAGATTACTGTGGATTTCAGAGTTAACTCTGGGAAACACAGCATCAGATTACTGCAGATTTCAGTTTGACACTGGCAAAAACTTCACCAGATTCCTGAAGGTTCCAGTATTAACACTGGGAAGCACAGCACCAGATTAATGTGGATTTCGGTGTGAACACTGGGAAACACAGCACCAGATTAACGCAGATTTCAGTATTTACACTGGGAAACACAGCAACAGGTTACTGCAGATTTCATAGGTAACACGGGCAAACACAGCACCAGATTACTGCGGATTTCAGTATTAACACTTAGAAACACAGCACCAGATTACTGCAGATTAGATATTAACACTGGGAAAAACAGCACCAAATTACTGAAGTTTCCAGTATACACAATGGGAAATACAGCACCAGATTGCTGCTGATTTCAGTATTTACACTGGGAAACACAGCACCAGATTACTGCAAATTTCAGTTTGACACTGGGAAACACAGCATCAGATTACTGAAGATTCCAGTATTAACACTGGGAAACGCAACAGTAGTTCACTGAAGATTCCACTATGAACACTGGGAATCACAGCACCAGATTACTGCAGATTTCAGTATTAACACTGAGAAACACAGCACCAGATTACTGCAGATTAGATATTAATACTAGGAAACACAGCACCAGATTACTGCAGTTTTCAGTGTTAACAATGGGAAACACAGCACCAGATTACTGTGGATTTCAGTGTTAACTCTGGGGAAAACGCCACCAGATTACTGCAGATTAGATATTAACACTGGGAAACACAGCACCAGATTACAGCAGATTCCAGTGTGAAATCTGGGAAACACAGCACCAGATGACTGTGGATTTCAGTGCAAACTCAGGGAAACACAGCAACAGATTACTGCAGATTAGATATGAACACTGGGAAACACAGCACCAGATTACTGCAGATTCCAGTATGAACATTGGGAAACATAGCACAAGAATACTGTGGATTTCAGTGTTAACTCTGGGAAACACAGCACCAGATTACTGTGCATTTCTGTGCTAATTCTGGGAAACACAGCACCAGATTACTGCAGATTAGATATTAACACTGGGAAACAAAGCACCAGATTACTGCAGATTCCAGTGTTAACTCTGGGAAACACAGAACCATAATATTGTGGATTTCAGTGTTGACTCTGGGAAACACAGCACCAGATTACTGTGGATTTCAGTGCTAACTCTGGGAAACACAGCACCACATTACTGCAGATTAGATATTAACACTGGGAAACAAAGCACCAGATTACTGCAGATTCCAGTGTTAACTCTGGGAAACACAGCAACAGATTACTGAAGATTCCAATATTAACACTGGGAAACAGCACCAGATTACTGCAGATTCCTGTGCTAACTCTGGGAAACACAGCACCAGATTACTGTGGATTTCAGTGTTAAACTATGGGAGACACAGCACCAGATTACTGAACATTCCAGTATTAACACTGGGAAACACAGCACCAGATTACTGTGCATTTCAGTGTTAACTCTGGGAAACCCAGCACCAGATTACTGAAGATTCCAGTAGTAACACTGCTTAACACAGCACAAGATTACTGCAGATTTCAGTTTGACACTGGAAAACACAGCACCAGATTCTGGAAGGTTCCAGTATTAACACTGGGAAGCACAGCACCAGATTAATGCGGATTTCGGTGTGAACACTAGGAAACACAGCACCAGATTAATGCAGATTTCAGTGTTAACTCTGGCAAACACAGCACCAGATTACAGTGGATTTCAGTGTTAACTCTGGGAAACACAAGACCAGATTACAGCAGATTTCAGTGTTAACACTGGGAAACACAGCACCAGATTACTGAAGACTACATTATTAACAGTGGGAAAAAACAGCACCAGGTTACTGAACATTTCAGTATTAACACTGGGAAACACAGCACCAAAATACTGCAGATTTCGGTATTAACACTGGGAAATACAGCACCAGGTTACTGAAGATTTCAGTATTAACACTGGGAAACACAGCACCAAATTACTGTAGATTTCAGTATGAACACTGGGAAATACAGCACCAGATTACTGCAGATTTCAGAATTAACACTGAGAAAAACAGCACCAGATTACTGAAGATTAGATATTAACACAAGGAAACACAGCACCAGATTACTGCAGATTCCAGTGTTTAATCTGGGAAACACAGCACCAGATTACTGTGGATTTCAGTGTGACCTCTGGGAAACACTGCACCAGAATACTGTAGATTAGATATTAACACTGGGAAACACAGAACCAGATTCCTGCAGATTTCAGTGTTAACTCTGGGAAACACAGCAACAGATTACTGCAGATTTCAGTTTTAACTCTGGGAAACACAGCACCAGATTACTGTGGATTTCAGAGTTAACTCTGGGAAACACAGCATCAGATTACTGCAGATTTCAGTTTGACACTGGGAAACACTTCACCAGATTACTGAAGGTTCCAGTATTAACACTGGGAAGCACAGCACCAGATTAATGCTGATTTTGGTGTGAACACTGGGAAACACAGCACCAGATTACTGCAGATTTCAGTGTTAACTCTGGGAAAGACAAGACCAGATTACAGCGGATTTCAGTGTTAACACTGGGAAACACAGGACCAGATTACTGCAGATTTCAGTATTAACATTGGGAAACACAGCACCAGATTACTGAAGACTACATTATTAACACTGGGAAAAACAGCAACAGGTTACTGAAGATTTCAGTATTAACACTGGGTGACACAGCACCAAAATACTGCAGATTTCCGTAATAACACTGGGAAACACAGCACCAAATTACTGCAGATTTCAGTATGAACACTGGGAAATACAGCACCAGATTACTGAAGATTCAGGCATTAACGCTGGGAAACACAGCACCAGATTACCGAAGATTACAATATTAACACTGGGAAACACAGCACCAGATTACTGTGGACTTCAGTGTTAACACTGGGCAACACAACACCAGATTACTGAAGATTCCAGAATTAACACTGAGAAACACAGCACCAGATTACTGCAGACTAGATATTAACACAAGGAAACACAGCACCAGATTACTGCAGATTCCAGTGTTAAATCTGGCAAACACAGCACCAGAATACTGTGGATTTCAGTGTTAACTCTGGGAAACAGAGCACCAGATTACTGCAGATTAGATATTAACACTGGGAAACACAGCACCAGATTACTGCAGATTTCAGTGTTAACTCTGGGAAACAAAGGACCAGATTACTGCAGATTTCAATATTAACATTGGGAAACACAGCACCAGATTACTGAAGACTACATTATTAACACTGGGAAAAACAGCACCAGGTTACTGAAGATTTCAGTATTAACACTGGGAAACACAGCACCAAAATACTGCAGATTTCCGTATTAACACTGGGAAACACAGCACCAGATTACTGAAGATTTCATTGTGAACACTGCGAAACACAGCACCAGATTAACACAGATTTCAGTATTTACGCTGGGAAACGCAGCACCAGATTACTGCAGATTCCAGTGCTAACTCTGGGAAACACAGCACCAGATTACTGCAGATTTCAGTATTTACACAGGGAAACATTGCAACAGATTTCTGTGAATTTCAGTGTTAACGCTCGGAAATTCAGCACCAGATTACTGCAGATTTCAGTGTTAACACTGGGAATCACAGGACCAGATTACTGCAGATTTCAGTATTAACATTGGGAAACACAGCACCAGATTACTGAAGACTACATTATTAACACTGGGAAAAACAGCACCAGCTTACTGAACATTTCAGTATTAACACTGGGAAATACAGCACCTGATTACAGCAGATTTCAGTATGAACACTGGGAAATACAGCACCAGATTACTGAAGATTCCAGTATTAACAATGGGGAAACACAGCATCAGATTACTGAAGATTCCAGTAATAACACTGGGAAACGCAACAGCAGATTTCTGAAGATTCCAGTATGAACACTGGAAAACACAGCACCAGATTACTGCAGATTTCAGTATTAACACTGGGAAACACAGCACCAGATTACTGCAGATTAGATATTAACACAAGGAAACACAGCACCAGATTACTGCAGATTCCAGTGTTAAATCTGGGAAACACAGCACCAGAATCCTGTGGATTTCAGTGTTAACTCTGGGAAACAGAGCACCAGATTACTGCAGATTAGATATTAACACAGGGAAACACAGCACCAGATTACTGCAGATTTCAGTGTTAACTCTGGGAAACACAGCACCAGATTACTGAAGACTACATTATTAACAATGGGAAAAACAGCACCAGGTTACTGAAGATTTCAGTATTAACACTGGGAGACACAGCACCAAAATACTGCAGATTTCCGTATTAACACTGGGAAACACAGCACCAGATTACTGAAGATTTCATTGTGATATATGGGAAACACAGCACCAGATTAACACAGATTTCAGTATTTACACTGGGAAACACAGCAGCAGATTACTGCAGATTCCAGTGCTAACTCTGGGAAACACAGCACCAGATTACTGTGGATTTCAGTGTTAACTATGGGAGACACAGCACCAGATTACTGAAGATTCCAGTATTAACACTGGAAAACGCAGCACCAGATTACTGTGCATTTCAGTGTTAACTCTGGGAAACCCAGCACCAGATTATTGAAGATTCCAGTATTAACACTGCGAAACACAGCACCAGATTACTGCAGATTTCAGTTTGACACTGGAAAACACAGCACCAGATTCTGGAAGGTTCCAGTATTAACACTGGGAAGCACAGCACCAGATTAATGCGGATTTCGGTGTGAACTCTGGGAAACACAGCACCAGATTAATGCAGATTTCAGTGTTAACTCTGGCAAACACAGCACCATATTACAGTGGATTTCAGTGTTAACTCTGGGAAACACAAGACCAGATTACAGCAGATTTCAGTGTTAACACTGGGAAACACAGGACCAGATTACTGCAGATTTCAGTATTAACATTGGGAAACACAGGACCAGATTACTGAAGACTACATTATTAACACTGGGAAAAACAGCACCAGGTTACTGAACATTTCAGTATTAACACTGGGAAACAGAGCTCAAAATACTGCAGATTTCGGTATTAACACTGCGAAATACAGCACCAGATTACTGAAGATTCCAGTATTAACACTGCGAAACACAGCACCAGATTACTGCAGATTTCAGTTTGACACTGGAAAACACAGCACCAGATTCTGGAAGGTTCCAGTATTAACACTGGGAAGCACAGCACCAGATTAATGCGGATTTCGGTGTGAACACTAGGAAACACAGCACCAGATTAATACAGATTTCAGTGTAAACTCTGGCAAACACAACACCAGATTACAGTGGATTTCTGTGTTAACTCTGGGAAACACAAGACCAGGTTACAGCAGATTTCAGTGTTAACACTGGGAATCACAGGACCAGATTACTGCAGATTTCAGTATTAACTTTGGGAAACACAGCACCAGATTACTGAAGACTACATTATTAACACTGGGAATAACAGCACCAGCTGACTGAACATTTCAGTATTAACACTGGGAAACACAGCCACAAAATACTGCAGATTTCGGTATTAACACTGGGAAACACAACACTCGATTACTGCAGATTTCAGTGTTAACACTGGGAAAGTCAGCAAAAGATTACTGCAGATTTCAGTGTTAACTCTGGGAAACACAGCACCAGATTACAGCGGATTTCAAAGTTAAACACTGGGAACCCAGCACCAGATTACTGCAGATGACAGTATTTACACAGGGAAATACAGCACTAGATTACTGTGGAATTCAGTGTTAATGCTGGGAAACACAACACCACATTACTGCAGATTTCAGTGTTAACACTGGGAAACACAGCAACAGATTACTGCAGATTTCAGTGTTAACTCTGGGAAACACAGCACCAGATTACTGTGGATTTCAGAGTTAACTCTGGGAAACACAGCATCAGATTACTGCAGATTTCAGTTTGACACTGGCAAAAACTTCACCAGATTCCTGAAGGTTCCAGTATTAACACTGGGAAGCACAGCACCAGATTAATGTGGATTTCGGTGTGAACACTGGGAAACACAGCACCAGATTAACGCAGATTTCAGTATTTACACTGGGAAACACAGCAACAGGTTACTGCAGATTTCATAGGTAACACGGGCAAACACAGCACCAGATTACTGCGGATTTCAGTATTAACACTTAGAAACACAGCACCAGATTACTGCAGATTAGATATTAACACTGGGAAAAGCAGCACCAAATTACTGAAGATTCCAGTATACACAATGGGAAATACAGCACCAGATTGCTGCTGATTTCAGTATTTACACTGGGAAACACAGCACCAGATTACTGCAAATTTCAGTTTGACACTGGGAAACACAGCATCAGATTACTGAAGATTCCAGTATTAACACTGGGAAACGCAACAGCAGTTCACTGAAGATTCCACTATGAACACTGGGAATCACAGCACCAGATTACTGCAGATTTCAGTATTAACACTGAGAAACACAGCACCAGATTACTGCAGATTAGATATTAATACTAGGAAACACAGCACCAGATTACTGCAGTTTTCAGTGTTAACAATGGGAAACACAGCACCAGATGACTGTGGATTTCAGTGCAAACTCAGGGAAACACAGCAACAGATTACTGCAGATTAGATATTAACACTGGGAAACACAGCACCAGATTACTGCAGATTCCAGTATGAACACTGGGAAACATAGCACAAGAATACTGTGGATTTCAGTGTTAACTCTGGGAAACACAGCACCCAGATTACTGTGCATTTCTGTGCTAATTCTGGGAAACACAGCACCAGATTACTGCAGATTAGATATTAACACTGGGAAACAAAGCACCAGATTTACTGCAGATTCCAGTGTTAACTCTGGGAAACACAGAACCATAATATTGTGGATTTCAGTGTTGACTCTGGGAAACACAGCACCAGATTACTGTGGATTTCAGTGCTAACTCTGGGAAACACAGCACCACATTACTGCAGATTAGATATTAACACTGGGAAACACAGCACCAGATTACTGCAGATTTCAGTATTAACTCTGGGAAACACAGCACCAGATTACTGAAGATTCCAATATTAACACTGGGAAACAGCACCAGATTACTGCAAATTTCGGTTTGACACTGGGAAACACAGCACCAGATATCTGAAGGTTCCAGTATTAACACTGGGAAGCACAGCACCAGATTACTGCAGATTTCAGGTTGACACTGGGAAACAGAGCACCAGATTACCGAAGATTCCAGTATTAACACTGGGAAACACAGCACCAGATCACTGTGGATTTCAGCGTTAACTCTGGGAAACACAACATCAGATTACTGCAGATTTCAGTGTGAACACTGGGAAACACTTCACCAGATTATTGAAGATGCCAGCATTAACACTGGAAAACACAGCGCCAGATTACTGTGGATTTCAGTTTGACACTGGGAAACACAGCACCAGATTACTGAAGGTTCCAGTATTAACACTGGGAAGCACAGCACCAGATTAATGCGGATTTCAGTATTTACACTGGGAAACACAGCAACAGGTTACTGCAGATTTCAGAGTTAACACTGGGAAACACAGCACCAGATTACTGCATATTTCAGTATTAACACTGCGAAACAAAGCACCAGATTACTGCAGATTTCAGGCTGACACTGGGAAACAGAGCACCAGATTACCGAAGATTCCAGTATTAACACTGGGAAACACAGCACCAGATCACTGTGGATTTCAGCGCTAACTCTGGGAAACACAGCAGCAGATTACTGCAGATTTCAGTGTGAACACTGGGAAACACTTCACCAGATTACTGAAGATACCACTATTAACACTGGGAAACACAGCACCAGATTACTGCAGATTAGATATTAACACTGGGAAACACAGCACCAGATTACTGCAGATTCCAGTGTTAACTCTGCGAAACACAGCACCAGAATACTGTGGATTTCAGTGTTAACTCTGGGGAAACACAGCACCAGATTACTGCAGTTTAGATATTAACACTGGCAAACGCAGCACCAGATTACTGCTGGTTTAATGTTAACTCTGGGAAACACAGCACCAGATTACTACAGATTTCAGTGTTAACTCTGGGAAAGACAAGACCAGATTACAGCGGATTTCAGTGTCAACACTGGGAAACACAGGACCAGATTACTGCAGATTTCAGTATTAACATTGGGAAACACAGCACCAGATTACTGAAGACTACATTATTAACACTGGGAAAAAACAGCACCAGGTAACTGAAGATTTCAGTATTAACACTGGGAAACACAGCACCAGATTAACGCAGATTTCAGTATTTACACTGGGAAACACAGCACCAGATTACTGCAGATTAGATATTAACACTGGGAAACAAAGCACCAGATTACTACAGATTCCAGTATTAACTCTGGGAAAACACAGCACCATTATATTGTGGATTTCAGTGTTGACTCTGGGAAACACAGCACCAGATTACTGTGGATTTCAGTGCTAACTCTGTGAAAACACAGCACCAGATTACTGCAGATTAGATATTAACACTGGGAAACACAGAACCAGATTAAAACAGATTTCAGTATTTACACGGAAACACAGCACCAGATTACTGCAGATTTCAGTGTTAATTCTGGGAAACACAGGATCAGATTACAGCGGATTTCAAAGTTAACACTGGGAACCCAGCACCAGATTACTGCAGATGACAGTATTTACACAGGGAAATACAGCACTAGATTACTGTGGATTTCAGTGTTAATGCTGGGAAACACAGCACCCACATTACTGCAGATTTCAGTGTTAACGCTGGGAAACACAGCAACAGATTACTGCAGATTTCAGTGTTAACTCTGGGAAACACAGGATCAGATTACAGCGGATTTCAAAGTTAACACTGGGAACCCAGCACCAGATTACTGCAGATGACAGTATTTACACAGGGAAATACAGCACTAGATTACTGTGGATTTCAGTGTTAATGCTGGGAAACACAGCACCACATTACTGCAGATTTCAGTGTTAACACTGGGAAACACAGCACCAGATTACTGTGGATTTCAGAGTTAACTCTGGGAAACACAGCATCAGATTACTGCAGATTTCAGTTTGACACTGGGAAACACTTCACCAGATTACTGAAGGTTCCAGTATTAACACTGGGAAGCACAGCACCAGATTAATGTGGATTTCGGTGTGAACACTGGGAAACACAGCAGCAGATTAGCGCAGATTTCAGCATTTACACTGGGAAACACAGCAACAGGTCACTGCAGATTTCATAGGTAACACGGTCAAACACAGCACCAGATTACTGCAGATTAGAAATTAACACTGGGAAACTCAGCACCAGATTACTGAAGATTCCAGTATTCACAATGGGAAACACAGCACCAGATTGCTGCTGATTTCAGTATTTACACTGGGAAACACAGCACCAGATTACTGCAGTTTTCAGTGTTAACAATGGGAAACACAGCACCGGATTAGTGTGGATTTCAGTGTTAACTCTGGGAAAAACGCCACCAGATTACTGCAGATTAGATATTAACACTGGGAAACACAGCACCAGATTACAGCAGATTCCAGTGTGAAATCTGGGAAACACAGCACCAGATGACTGTGGATTTCAGTGCAAACTCAGGGAAACACAGCAACAGATTACTGCAGATTAGATATGAACACTGGGAAACACA
>JANJGN010002135.1:0-85682 GCA_026770705.1 Isurus oxyrinchus
TCTACCTCTCCCTCCCTCTACCTCTCCCTCCCTCTATCTCTCCCTCTCCCTCCCTCTATCTCTCCCTCCCTTCCTCTATCTCTCCCTCCCTCCCTCCCTCTATCTCTCCCTCCCTCCCTCTATCTCTCCCTCCCTCCCTCTATCTCTCCCTCCCTCCCTCTATCTCTCCCTCCCTCCCTCTATCTCTCCCTCCCTCCCACTATCTCTCCCTCCCTCACTCTATCTCTCCCTCCTCCCTCTATCTCTCCCTCCCTCCCTCTATCTCTCCCTCCCTCCCTCTATCTCTCCCTCCCTCCCTCTATCCCTCCCACCCTCTATCCCTCCCTCCCTCTATCTCTCCCTCCCTCTATCTCTCCGTCCCTCCCTCTATCTCTCCGTCCCTCCCTCTATCTCTCCGTCCCTCCCTCTATCTCTCCGTCCCTCCCTCTATCTCTCCGTCCCTCCCTCTATCCCTCCCTCCCTCCCTCTATCCCTCCCTCCCTCCCTCTATCCCTCCCTCCCTCCCTCTATCCCTCCCTCCCTCCCTCTATCCCTCCCTCCCTCCCTCTATCCCTCCCTCCCTCCCTCTATCTCTCCCTCCCTCCCTCTATCTCTCCCTCCCTCCCTCTATCTCTCCCTCCCTCCCTCTATCTCTCCCTCCCTCCCTCTATCTCTCCCTCCCTCCCTCTATCTCTCCCTCCCTCCCTCTATCTCTCCCTCCCTCCCTCTATCTCTCCCTCCCTCCCTCTATCTCTCCCTCTCTCCCTCTCTCTCTCCCTCTCTCCCTCTCTCTCTCTCTCTCTCTGTCTCTCCCCCTCCCTCTCTCAGGTGCAGCAGTTGTGAAGCGGTCCTCATCGGTATTGAGGATCAGATTGGACGGGCGGACCAGTACAAGGAGCATCAGCTGAAGGTCAAGCAGCAGGTGGAGAGTGAGGTTTGTAACTGCACGTCCACTCCCAGGGGTGTCCCACCGGCTCACCACCACACCACCCGGGAGCGCCTCTCCCCGAACATCCCAGCGTGGGGACATCACCAAGGGAACGGTGTAGAGGGAGCTTTACTCTGTATCTAACCCCGTGCTGTACCTGTCCTGGGAGTGTTTGATGGGGACAGTGTAGAGGGAGCTTTACTCTGTATCTAACACCGTGCTGTACCAGTCCTGGGAGTGTTTGATGGGGACAGTGTAGAGGGAGCTTTACTCTGTATCTAACCCCGTGCTGTACCTGTCCTGGGAGTGTTTGATGGGGACAGTGTAGAGGGAGCTTTACTCTGTATCTAACCCCGTGCTGTACCTGTCCTGGGAGTGTTTGATGGGGACGGTGTAGAGGGAGATTTACTCTGTATCTAACCCCGTGCTGTACCTGTCCTGGGAGTGTTTGATGGGGACGGTGTAGAGGGAGATTTACTCTGTATCTTACCCCGTGCTGTACCTGTCCTGGGTGTGTTTGATGGGACGGTGTAGAGGGTGCTTTACTCTGTATCTAACCCCGTGCTGTACCTGTCCTGGGAGTGTTTGATGGGGACGGTGTAGAGGGAGCTTTACTCTGTATCTAACCCTATGCTGTACCTGTCCTGGGAGTGTTTGATGGGGACAGTGTAGAGGGAGCTTTACTCTGTATCTAACCCCGTGCTGTACCTGTCCTGGGAGTGTTTGATGGGGACAGCGTAGAGGGAGATTTACTCTGTATCTAACCCCGTGCTGTATCTGTCCTGGAGTGTTTGATGGAGACAGTGCAGAGGGAGATTTACGCTGTATCTAACCCCGTGCTGTACCTGTCCTGGGAGTGTTTGATGGGGGCGGTGTGGAGGGAGCTTTACTCTGTCTCTAACCCGTGCTGTAGCAGTCCTGGGAGTGTTTGATGGGGACTTTCTAGAGGGAGCTTTACTCTGTATCTAACCCGGTGCTATATCTGTCCTGGGAGTGTTTGATAGGGACGGTGTAGAGGGTTCTTTACTCTGTATCTAACCCCGTGCTGTATCTGTCCTGGGAGTGATTGATGGGGACAGTGTAGAGGGAACTTTACTCTGTATCTAACCCCGTGCTGTACCTGTCCTGTGAGTGTTTGATGTGGACAGTGTAGAAGGAGCTTTACTCTGTATCTAACCCCATGCTGCGCCTGTCTCTGGAGAGTTTGATGGGGATGGTGTAGCGGGAGCTTGACTCTGTATCTAACCCCGTGCTGCACCTGTCCTGGGAGTGTTTGATGGGGACAGTGTAGAGGGAGATTTACTCTGTATCTAACCCCGTGCTGTACCTGACCTGGGAGTGTTTGATGGGGACGGAGTAGAGGGAGATTTACTCTGTATCTAACCCCGTGCTGTACCTGTCCTGGGAGTGTTTGATGGGGACAGTGTAGAGGGAGCTTTACTCTGTATCTAACCCCGTGCTGTACCTGTGCTGGGAGTGTTTGATGGGGACAGTGTAGAGGGAGCTTTACTCTGTATCTAACCCCGTGCTGTACCTGTCCTGGGAGTGTTTGATGGGGACAGTGTAGAGGGAGATTTACTCTGTATCTAACCCCGTGCTGTACCTGTCCTCGGAGTGTTTGATGGGGACAGTGTAGAGGGAGATTTACTCTGTATCTAACCCCGTGCTGTACCTGTCCTGGGACTGTTTGATGGGGACAGTGTAGAGGGAGATTTACTCTGTATCTAACCCCGTGCTGTACCTGTCCTGGGAGTGTTTGATGGAGACAGTGTAGAGCGAGCTTTACTCTGTATCTAACCCCGTGCTGTAACTGTCCTGGGAGTGTTTGATGGGGACAGTGTAGAGGGTGCTTTACTCTGTATCTAACCCCGTGCTGTACCTGTCCTGGGAGTGTTTGATGGGGACAGCGTAGAGGGAGATTTACTCTGTATCTAACCCCGTGCTGTATCTGTCCTGGGAGTGTTTGATGGAGACAGTGCAGAGGGAGATTTACGCTGTATCTAACCCCGTGCTGTACCTGTCCTGGGAGTGTTTGATGGGGGCGGTGTGGAGGGAGCTTTACTCTGTCTCTAACCCGTGCTGTAGCAGTCCTGGGAGTGTTTGATGGGGACTTTCTAGAGGGAGCTTTACTCTGTATCTAACCCGGTGCTATACCTGTCCTGGGAGTGTTTGATAGGGACGGTGTAGAGGGTTCTTTACTCTGTATCTAACCCCGTGCTGTATCTGTCCTGGGAGTGATTGATGGGGACAGTGTAGAGGGAACTTTACTCTGTATCTAACCCCGTGCTGTACCTGTCCTGTGAGTGTTTGATGTGGACAGTGTAGAAGGAGCTTTACTCTGTATCTAACCCCATGCTGTCCCTGTCCTGGGAGTGTTTGATGGGGACAGTGTAGAGGGAAATTTACACTGTATCTAACCCTGTGCTGTACCTGTCCTGGGAGTGATTGATGGGGACAGTGTAGAGGGAGCTTTACTCTGTATCTAACCCCGTGCTGTACCTGTCCTGGGAGTGTTTGATGGGGACAGTGTAGAGGGAGATTTACTCTGTATCTAACCCCGTGCTGTACCTGTCCTGGGAGTGTTTGATGGGGGCAGTGTAGAGGGAGCTTTACTCTGTATCTAACCCTGTGCTGTACCTGTCCTGGGAGTATTTGATGGGGGCAGTGTAGAGGGAGCTTTACTCTGTATCTAACCCCTTGCTGCGCCTGTCTCTGGAGAGTTTGATGGGGATGGTGTAGCGGGAGCTTGACTCTGTATCTAACCCCGTGCTGCACCTGTCCTGGGAGTGTTTGATGGGGACAGTGTAGAGGGAGATTTACTCTGTATCTAACCCCGTGCTGTACCTGACCTGGGAGTGTTTGATGGGGACGGAGTAGAGGGAGATTTACTCTGTATCTAACCCCGTGCTGTACCTGTCCTGGGAGTGTTTGATGGGGACAGTGTAGAGGGAGCTTTACTCTGTATCTAACACCGTGCTGTACCTGTCCTGGGAGTGTTTGATGGGGACGGTGTAGAGGGAGCTTTAATCTGTATCTAACCCCGTGCTGTACCTGTCCTGGGAGTGTTTGATGTGGACGCTGTAGAGGGAGCTTTACTCTCTATCTAACCCTGTGCTGCCCTGTCCAGAGAGTGTTTGATGGGGAAGGTGTAGAGGGAGATTTACTCTGTATCTAACTCCGTGCTGTACCTGTCCTGAGAGTGTTTGATGGTGGACGGTGTAGAGGGAGCTTTACTCTGTATCTAACCCCGTGCTGTACCTGTCCTGGGAGTGTTTGATGGGGGCGGTGTGGAGGGAGCTTTACTCTGTCTCTAACCCGTGCTGTAGCAGTCCTGGGAGTGTTTGATAGGGACGGTGTAGAGGGTTCTTTACTCTGTATCTAACCCCGTGCTGTATCTGTCCTGGGAGTGATTGATGGGGACAGTGTAGAGGGAACTTTACTCTGTATCTAACCCCGTGCTGTACCTGTCCTGTGAGTGTTTGATGTGGACAGTGTAGAAGGAGCTTTACTCTGTATCTAACCCCATGCTGTCCCTGTCCTGGGAGTGTTTGATGGGGACAGTGTAGAGGGAAATTTACTCTGTATCTAACCCTGTGCTGTACCTGTCCTGGGAGTGTTTGATGGGGACGGTGTAGAGGGAGATTTACTCTGTATCTAACCCCGTGCTGTACCTGTCCTGGGAGTGTTTGATGGGGATTTTCTAGAGGAAGCTTTACTCTGTTTCTAACCCCGTGCTGTACCTGTCCTGGGAGTGTTTCATTCGGACGCTGTAGAGGGAGCTTTACTCTGTTTCTATCCCCGTGCTGTACCTGTCCTGGGAGTGTTTGATGGGGACAGTGCAGAGGGAGCTTTACTCTGTATCTAACCCCGTGCTGTCCCTGTCCTGGGAGTGTTTGATGGGGACGGTGTAGAGGGAGCTTTACTCTGTATCTAACCCCGTGCTGTCCCTGTCCTGGGAGTGTTTGATGGGGACGGTGTAGAGGGAGCTTTACTCGGTATGTAACCCTGTGCTGTAACTGTCCTGGGAGTGTTTGATGGGGACTGTGCAGACGGTGCTCTACTCTGTATCTAACCCCGTGCTGTACCTGTCTTGGGCGAGATTGATGGGGACAGTGTAGAGGGAGATTTACTCTGTATCTAACCCCGTGCTGTACCTGTCCTGGGAGTGTTTGATGGGGACGGTGTAGAGGGAGCTTTACTCTGTATCTAACCCCGTGCTGTACCTGTCCTGGGAGTGTTCGATAGGGACAGTGTAGAGGGAGCTTTACTCTGTATCTAACCCTGTGCTGTACCTGTCCTGGGAGTGTTCGATGCCTACAGTGCAAAGGGAGCTTTACTTTGTATCTATCCCCGTGCAGTACCTGTCCTGGGACTGTTTGATAGGGATGGTGTAGAGGGAAATTTACTCTGTATCTAACCCCGTCCTGTACCTGTCCTGGGAGAGATTGATAGGGACGGTGTAGAGGGAGATTTTCTCTGTATCTAACACCATGCTGTACCTGTCCTGGGAGTGATTGATGGGGACGGTGTAGAGGGAGCTTTACTCTGTATCTAACCCCGTGCTGTACCTGTCCTGGGAGTGTTTGATGTGGAGGGTGTAGAGGGAGCTTTACTCGGTATCTAACCCTGTGCTGTATCTGTCCTCGGAGTGTTTGATGGGGACTGTGCAGACGGTGCTTTACTCTGTATCTAACCCCGTGCTGTACCTGTCTTGGGCGAGATTGATGGGGACAGTGTAGAGGGAGCTTTACTCTGTATCTAACCCCTTGCTGTACCAGTCCTGGGAGTGTTTGATGGGGACGGTGTAGAGGGAGCTTTACTCTGTATCTAACCCCGTGCTGTCCCTGTCCTGGGAGTGTTTGATGGGGACAGTGTAGAGGGAGCTTTACTCTGTATCTAACCCCGTGCTGTACCTGTCCTTTAAGTGTTGGATGGGGACAGTATAGAGGGAGCCTTACTCTGTATCTAACGCCGTGCTCTGCCTGTACTGGGAATGTTTGATTGGGACAGTGTAGAGGGAGCTTTACTCTGTATCTAACTCCGTGCTGTACCTGTCCTGAGAGTGTTTGATGGGGGACGGTGTAGAGGGAATTTTACTCTGTATCTGACCCTGTGCTGTACCTGTCCTGGGAGTGTTTGATGGGGACGGTGTAGAGGGAGCTTTACTCTGTATCTATCCCCGTGCTGTACCTGTCCTGGGAGTGTTTGATGGGGACGGTGTAGAGGGAGATTTACTCTGTATCTAACCCCGTGCTGTACCTGTCCTGGGAGTGATTGATGGGGACAGTGTAGAGGGAGCTTTACTCCGTATCTAACCCCGTGCTGTACCTGTCCTGGGAGTGTTTGATGGGGACAGTGTAGAGGGAGCTTTACTCTGTATCTAACCCTATGCTGTACCTGTCCTGGGACTGTTTGATGGGGACAGTGTAGAGGGAGATTTACTCTGTATCTAAGCCCGTGCTGTACCTGTCCTGGGAGTGTTTGATAGGGACAGTGTAGAGGGAGCTTTACTCTGTATCTAACCCCGTGCTGTCCCTGGCCTGGGAGTGTTTGATGGGGACATTGTAGAGGGAGCTTTACTCTGTATCTAACCCCGTGCTGTACCTGTCCTGGAAGTGTTGGATGGGGACAGTATAGAGGGAGCCTTACTCTGTATCTAACGTCGTGCTCTGCCTGTACTGGGAATGTTTGATTGGGACAGTGTAGAGGGAGCTTTACTCTGCATCCAACCCCGTGCTATACCTGTCCTGGGAGTGTTTGATGGGGGACGGTGTGGAGGGAGCTTTACTCTGTTTCTAACCCCATGCTGTACCTGTCCAGAGAGTGTTTGATGGGGTAGGGTGTAGAAGGAGCTTTACTCTGTATCTAAGCCCGTGCTGTACCTGTCCTGGGAGTGATTGATGGGAATTTTCTAGAGGGAGCTTTACTCTGTATCTGACCCTGTGCTGTACCTGTCCTGGGAGTGTTTGATGGGGACGGTGTAGAGGGAGATTTACTCTGTATCTAACCCCGTGCTGTACCTGTCCTGGGAGTGATTGATGGGGACAGTGTAGAGGGAGCTTTACTCCGTATCTAACCCCGTGCTGTACCTGTCCTGGGAGTGTTTGATGGGGACGGTGGAGAGGGAACTTTACTCTGTATCTAACCCCGTGCTGTACCTGTCCTGGGAGTGTTTGATGGGGACAGTGTAGATGTAGCTTTACTCTGTATCTAACCCTATGCTGTACCTGTCCTGGGACTGTTTGATGGGGACAGTGTAGAGGGAGATTTACTCTGTATCTAAGCCCGTGCTGTACATGTCCTGGGAGTGTTTGATGGGGACAGTGTAGATGGAGCTTTACTCTGTATCTAACCCCGTGCTGTACCTGTCCTGGGAGTGTTTGATGCGGACGGTGTAGAGGGAGATTTACTCTGTATCTAACCCCGTGCTGTCCCTGTCCTGGGAGTGTTTGAAGGGGACAGTGTAGAGGGAGCTTTACTCCGAATCTTACCCCGTGCTGTGCCTGTCCTGGGAGTGTTTGATAGGGACAGTGTAGAGGGAGCTTTACTCTATATCTAACCACGTGCTGTACCTGTCCTGGGAGTGTTTGATAGGGACGGTTTCGAGGGAGCTTTCCTCTGTATCTAACCCCGTGCTGTACCTGTCCTGGGAGTGTTTGTTGTGGACAGTGTAGAGGGAGCTTTACTCTGTATCTAACCCCGTGCTGTACCTGTCCTGGGAGTGTTCGATAGGGACAGTGTAGAGGGAGCTTTACTCTGTATCTAACCCTGTGCTGTACCTGTCTTGGGAGTGTTCGATGCCTACAGTGCAAAGGGAGCTTTACTTTGTATCTATCCCCGAGCAGTACCTGTCCTGGGACTGTTTGATAGGGATGCTGTAGAGGGAAATTTACTCTGTATCTAACCCCGTCCTGTACCTGTCCTGGGAGAGATTGGTAGGGACGGTGTAGAGCGAGATTTTCTCTGTATCTAACGCCGTGCTGTACCTGTCCTGGAATTGTTGGATCGGTACAGTGAAGAGGGAGCTTTACTCTGTATCTTACCCCGTGCTGTACATGTCCTGGGAGTGTTTGATGGGGACAGTGTAGAGGGAGCTTTACTCTGTATCTAACCCCGTGCTTTGCCTGTCCTGGGAGTGTTTGATGGGGACGGTGTAGAGGGAGCTTTACTCTGTATCTAACCCCGTGCTGTACCTGTCCTGCGAGTGTTTGATGGGGACGGTGTAGAGGGAGCTTTACTCTGTATCTAACCCCGTGCTGTCCCTGTCCTGGGAGTGTTTGATGGGGACAGTGTAGAGGGAGCTTTACTCTGTATCTAACCCCGTGCTGTACCTGTCCTTTAAGTGTTGGATGGGGACAGTATAGAGGGAGCCTTACTCTGTATCTAACGCCGTGCTCTGCCTGTACTGGGAATGTTTGATTGGGACAGTGTAGAGGGAGCTTTACTCTGTATCTAACTCCGTGCTGTACCTGTCCTGAGAGTGTTTGATGGGGGACGGTGTAGAGGGAATTTTACTCTGTATCTGACCCTGTGCTGTACCTGTCCTGGGAGTGTTTGATGGGGACGGTGTAGAGGGAGCTTTACTCTGTATCTATCCCCGTGCTGTACCTGTCCTGGGAGTGTTTGATGGGGACGGTGTAGAGGGAGATTTACTCTGTATCTAACCCCGTGCTGTACCTGTCCTGGGAGTGATTGATGGGGACAGTGTAGAGGGAGCTTTACTCCGTATCTAACCCCGTGCTGTACCTGTCCTGGGAGTGTTTGATGGGGACAGTGTAGAGGGAGCTTTACTCTGTATCTAACCCTATGCTGTACCTGTCCTGGGACTGTTTGATGGGGACAGTGTAGAGGGAGATTTACTCTGTATCTAAGCCCGTGCTGTACCTGTCCTGGGAGTGTTTGATAGGGACAGTGTAGAGGGAGCTTTACTCTGTATCTAACCCCGTGCTGTCCCTGGCCTGGGAGTGTTTGATGGGGACATTGTAGAGGGAGCTTTACTCTGTATCTAACCCCGTGCTGTACCTGTCCTGGAAGTGTTGGATGGGGACAGTATAGAGGGAGCCTTACTCTGTATCTAACGTCGTGCTCTGCCTGTACTGGGAATGTTTGATTGGGACAGTGTAGAGGGAGCTTTACTCTGCATCCAACCCCGTGCTATACCTGTCCTGGGAGTGTTTGATGGGGGACGGTGTGGAGGGAGCTTTACTCTGTTTCTAACCCCATGCTGTACCTGTCCAGAGAGTGTTTGATGGGGTAGGGTGTAGAAGGAGCTTTACTCTGTATCTAAGCCCGTGCTGTACCTGTCCTGGGAGTGATTGATGGGAATTTTCTAGAGGGAGCTTTACTCTGTATCTGACCCTGTGCTGTACCTGTCCTGGGAGTGTTTGATGGGGACGGTGTAGAGGGAGATTTACTCTGTATCTAACCCCGTGCTGTACCTGTCCTGGGAGTGATTGATGGGGACAGTGTAGAGGGAGCTTTACTCCGTATCTAACCCCGTGCTGTACCTGTCCTGGGAGTGTTTGATGGGGACGGTGGAGAGGGAACTTTACTCTGTATCTAACCCCGTGCTGTACCTGTCCTGGGAGTGTTTGATGGGGACAGTGTAGATGTAGCTTTACTCTGTATCTAACCCTATGCTCTACCTGTCCTGGGACTGTTTGATGGGGACAGTGTAGAGGGAGATTTACTCTGTATCTAAGCCCGTGCTGTACATGTCCTGGGAGTGTTTGATGGGGACAGTGTAGATGGAGCTTTACTCTGTATCTAACCCCGTGCTGTACCTGTCCTGGGAGTGTTTGATGCGGACGGTGTAGAGGGAGATTTACTCTGTATCTAACCCCGTGCTGTCCCTGTCCTGGGAGTGTTTGAAGGGGACAGTGTAGAGGGAGCTTTACTCCGAATCTTACCCCGTGCTGTGCCTGTCCTGGGAGTGTTTGATAGGGACAGTGTAGAGGGAGCTTTACTCTATATCTAACCACGTGCTGTACCTGTCCTGGGAGTGTTTGATAGGGACGGTTTCGAGGGAGCTTTCCTCTGTATCTAACCCCGTGCTGTACCTGTCCTGGGAGTGTTTGTTGTGGACAGTGTAGAGGGAGCTTTACTCTGTATCTAACCCCGTGCTGTACCTGTCCTGGGAGTGTTCGATAGGGACAGTGTAGAGGGAGCTTTACTCTGTATCTAACCCTGTGCTGTACCTGTCTTGGGAGTGTTCGATGCCTACAGTGCAAAGGGAGCTTTACTTTGTATCTATCCCCGAGCAGTACCTGTCCTGGGACTGTTTGATAGGGATGCTGTAGAGGGAAATTTACTCTTTATCTAACCCCGTCCTGTACCTGTCCTGGGAGAGATTGGTAGGGACGGTGTAGAGCGAGATTTTCTCTGTATCTAACGCCGTGCTGTACCTGTCCTGGAATTGTTGGATCGGTACAGTGAAGAGGGAGCTTTACTCTGTATCTTACCCCGTGCTGTACATGTCCTGGGAGTGTTTGATGGGGACAGTGTAGAGGGAGCTTTACTCTGTATCTAACCCCGTGCTTTGCCTGTCCTGGGAGTGTTTGATGGGGACGGTGTAGAGGGAGCTTTACTCTGTATCTAACCCCGTGCTGTACCTGTCCTGCGAGTGTTTGATGGGGACGGTGTAGAGGGAGCTTTACTCTGTATCTAACCCCGTGCTGTCCCTGTCCTGGGAGTGTTTGATGGGGACAGTGTAGAGGGAGCTTTACTCTGTATCTAACCCCGTGCTGTACCTGTCCTTTAAGTGTTGGATGGGGACAGTATAGAGGGAGCCTTACTCTGTATCTAACGCCGTGCTCTGCCTGTACTGGGAATGTTTGATTGGGACAGTGTAGAGGGAGCTTTACTCTGTATCTAACTCCGTGCTGTACCTGTCCTGAGAGTGTTTGATGGGGGACGGTGTAGAGGGAATTTTACTCTGTATCTGACCCTGTGCTGTACCTGTCCTGGGAGTGTTTGATGGGGACGGTGTAGAGGGAGCTTTACTCTGTATCTATCCCCGTGCTGTACCTGTCCTGGGAGTGTTTGATGGGGACGGTGTAGAGGGAGATTTACTCTGTATCTAACCCCGTGCTGTACCTGTCCTGGGAGTGATTGATGGGGACAGTGTAGAGGGAGCTTTACTCCGTATCTAACCCCGTGCTGTACCTGTCCTGGGAGTGTTTGATGGGGACAGTGTAGAGGGAGCTTTACTCTGTATCTAACCCTATGCTGTACCTGTCCTGGGACTGTTTGATGGGGACAGTGTAGAGGGAGATTTACTCTGTATCTAAGCCCGTGCTGTACCTGTCCTGGGAGTGTTTGATAGGGACAGTGTAGAGGGAGCTTTACTCTGTATCTAACCCCGTGCTGTCCCTGGCCTGGGAGTGTTTGATGGGGACATTGTAGAGGGAGCTTTACTCTGTATCTAACCCCGTGCTGTACCTGTCCTGGAAGTGTTGGATGGGGACAGTATAGAGGGAGCCTTACTCTGTATCTAACGTCGTGCTCTGCCTGTACTGGGAATGTTTGATTGGGACAGTGTAGAGGGAGCTTTACTCTGCATCCAACCCCGTGCTATACCTGTCCTGGGAGTGTTTGATGGGGGACGGTGTGGAGGGAGCTTTACTCTGTTTCTAACCCCATGCTGTACCTGTCCAGAGAGTGTTTGATGGGGTAGGGTGTAGAAGGAGCTTTACTCTGTATCTAAGCCCGTGCTGTACCTGTCCTGGGAGTGATTGATGGGAATTTTCTAGAGGGAGCTTTACTCTGTATCTGACCCTGTGCTGTACCTGTCCTGGGAGTGTTTGATGGGGACGGTGTAGAGGGAGATTTACTCTGTATCTAACCCCGTGCTGTACCTGTCCTGGGAGTGATTGATGGGGACAGTGTAGAGGGAGCTTTACTCCGTATCTAACCCCGTGCTGTACCTGTCCTGGGAGTGTTTGATGGGGACGGTGGAGAGGGAACTTTACTCTGTATCTAACCCCGTGCTGTACCTGTCCTGGGAGTGTTTGATGGGGACAGTGTAGATGTAGCTTTACTCTGTATCTAACCCTATGCTGTACCTGTCCTGGGACTGTTTGATGGGGACAGTGTAGAGGGAGATTTACTCTGTATCTAAGCCCGTGCTGTACATGTCCTGGGAGTGTTTGATGGGGACAGTGTAGATGGAGCTTTACTCTGTATCTAACCCCGTGCTGTACCTGTCCTGGGAGTGTTTGATGCGGACGGTGTAGAGGGAGATTTACTCTGTATCTAACCCCGTGCTGTCCCTGTCCTGGGAGTGTTTGAAGGGGACAGTGTAGAGGGAGCTTTACTCCGAATCTTACCCCGTGCTGTGCCTGTCCTGGGAGTGTTTGATAGGGACAGTGTAGAGGGAGCTTTACTCTATATCTAACCACGTGCTGTACCTGTCCTGGGAGTGTTTGATAGGGACGGTTTCGAGGGAGCTTTCCTCTGTATCTAACCCCGTGCTGTACCTGTCCTGGGAGTGTTTGTTGTGGACAGTGTAGAGGGAGCTTTACTCTGTATCTAACCCCGTGCTGTACCTGTCCTGGGAGTGTTTTATTCGGACGCTGTAGAGGGAGCTTTACTCTGTTTCTATCCCCGTGCTGTACCTGTCCTGGGAGTGTTTGATGGGGACAGTATAGAGGGAGCTTTACTCTGTATCTAACCCCGTGCTGTCCCTGTCCTGGGAGTGTTTGATGGGGACGGTGTAGAGGGAGCTTTACTCTGTATCTAACCCCGTGCTGTACCTGTCCTGGGAGTGTTCGATAGGGACAGTGTAGAGGGGGCTTTACTCTGTATCTAACCCTGTGCTGTACCTGTCTTGGGAGTGTTCGATGCCTACAGTGCAAAGGGAGCTTTACTTTGTATCTATCCCCGAGCAGTACCTGTCCTGGGACTGTTTGATAGGGATGCTGTAGAGGGAAATTTACTCTGTATCTAACCCCGTCCTGTACCTGTCCTGGGAGAGATTGGTAGGGACGGTGTAGAGCGAGATTTTCTCTGTATCTAACGCCGTGCTGTACCTGTCCTGGAATTGTTGGATCGGTACAGTGAAGAGGGAGCTTTACTCTGTATCTTACCCCGTGCTGTACATGTCCTGGGAGTGTTTGATGGGGACAGTGTAGAGGGAGCTTTACTCTGTATCTAACCCCGTGCTTTGCCTGTCCTGGGAGTGTTTGATGGGGACGGTGTAGAGGGAGCTTTACTCTGTATCTAACCCCGTGCTGTACCTGTCCTGCGAGTGTTTGATGGGGACAGTGTAGAGGGAGCTTTACTCTGTATCTAACCCAGTGCTGTACCTGTCCTGGGAGTGTTTGATGGGGACGGCATAGAGGGAGCGTTACTCTCTATCTAACCCCGTGCTGTACCTGTCCTGGAAGTGTTTGATAGGGACGGTTTCGAGGGAGCTTTCCTCTGTATCTAACCCCGTGCTGTACCTGTCCTGGGAGTGTTGGATGTGGACAGTGTAGAGGGAGCTTTACTCTGTTTCTAACCCCGTGCTGTACCTGTCCTGGGAATGTTTGATGGGGACGGTGTAGAGGGAGCTTTACTCTGTATCTAACCCCGTGCTGTCCCTGTCCTGGGAGTGTTTGATGGGGACAGTGTAGAGGGAGCTTTACTCTGTATCTAACCCCGTGCTGTTCCTGTCCTGGAAGTGTTGGATGGGGACAGTATAGAGGGAGCCTTACTCTGTATCTAACGCCGTGCTCTGCCTGTACTGGGAATGTTTGATTGGGACAGTGTAGAGGGAGCTTTACTCTGTATCTAACTCCGTGCTGTACCTGTCCTGAGTGTGTTTGATGGGTGACGGTGTAGAGGGAACTTTACTCTGCATCCAACCCTGTGCTATACCTGTCCTGGGAGTGTTTGATGGGGGACGGTGTGGAGGGAGCTTTACTCTGTTTCTAACCCCATGCTGTACCTGTCCAGAGAGTGTTTGATGGGAATTTTCTAGAGGGAGCTTTACTCTGTATCTAAGCCCGTGCTGTACCTGTCCTGGGATTGTTTGATGGGGACGGTGTAGAGGGAGATTTACTCTGTATCTAACCCCGTGCTGTACCTGTCCTGGGAGTGATTGATGGGGACAGTGGAGAGGGAACTTTACTCTGTATCTAACCCCGTGCTGTCCCTGTCCTGGGAGTGTTTGTTGGGGACAGTGTAGATGTAGCTTTACTCTGTATCTAACTCCGTGCTGTACCTGTCCTGAGTGTGTTTGATGGGTGACGGTGTAGAGGGAACTTTACTCTGCATCCAACCCTGTGCTATACCTGTCCTGGGAGTGTTTGATGGGGACATTGTAGAGGGAGCTTTACTCTGTTTCTATCCCCGTGCTGTACCTGTCCTGGGAGTGTTTGATGGGGACAGTGTAGAGGGAGCTTTACTCTGTATCTAACCCCGTGCTGTCCCTGTCCTGGGAGTGTTTGATGGGGACGGTGTAGAGGGAGCTTTACTCTGTATCTAACCCCGTGCTGTTACAGCCTGGGAGTGTTTGATGGGGACAGTGTAGAGGGAGATTTACTCTGTATCTAACCCCGTGCTGTACCCGTCCTGGGAGTGTTTGATGTGGACAGTGTAGAGGGAGCTTTACTCTGTATCGAACCCCGTGCTGTACCTGTCCTGCGAGTGTTTGATGGGGACAGTGTAGAGGGAGCTTTACTCTGTATCTAACCCCGTGCTGTACCTGTCCTGGGAGTGTTTGATGGGGACGGCATAGAGGGAGCTTTACTCTCTATCTAACCCCTTGCTGTACCTGTCCTGGAAGTGTTTGATGGGGACGGTTTCGTGGGAGCTTTCCTCTGTATCTAACCCCGTGCTGTACCAGTCCTGGGAGTGTTTGATGTGGACAGTGGAGAGGGAGCTTTACTCTGTTTCTAACCCCGTGCTGTACCTGTCCTGGGAGTGTTTCATTCGGACGCTGTAGATGGAGCTTTACTCTGTTTCTATCCCCGTGCTGCACCTGTCCTGGGAGTGTTTGATGGGGACTGTGCAGACGGTGCTCTACTCTGTATCTAACCCCGTGCTGTACCTGTCTTGGGCGAGATTGATGGGGACAGTGTAGAGGGAGATTTACTCTGTATCTAACCCTGTGCTGTACCTGTCCTGGGAGTGTTTGATGTGGACAGTGGAGAGGGAGCTTTACTCTGTTTCTAACCCCGTGCTGTACCTGTCCTGGGAGTGTTTCATTCGGACGCTGTAGATGGAGCTTTACTCTGTTTCTATCCCCGTGCTGCACCTGTCCTGGGAGTGTTTGATGGGGACTGTGCAGACGGTGCTCTACTCTGTATCTAACCCCGTGCTGTACCTGTCTTGGGCGAGATTGATGGGGACAGTGTAGAGGGAGATTTACTCTGTATCTAACCCCGTGCTGTACCAGTCCTGGGAGTGTTTGATGTGGACAGTGTAGAGGGAGCTTTTGTCTGTATCTAACTCCGTGCTGTACCTGTCCTGGGTGTGTTTGATGGGGACAGCGTAGAGGGAGATTTACTCTGTATCTAACCCCGTGCTGTCTCTGTCCTGGGAGTGTTTGATGGGGACAGTGTAGAGGGAGATTTACTCTGTATCTAACCCCGTGCTGTACCTGTCCGGGGAGTGTTCGATAGGGACAGTGTAGAGGGAGCTTTACTCTGTATCTAACCCTGTGCTGTACCTGTCCTGGGAGTGTTCGATGCCTACAGTGCAAAGGGAGCTTTACTTTGTATCTATCCCCGTGCAGTACCTGTCCTGAGAGAGATTGATAGGGACGGTGTAGAGGGAGATTTTCTCTGTATCTAACGCCGTGCTGTACCTGTCCTGGAAGTGTTGGATCGGTACAGTGAAGAGGGAGCTTTACTCTGTATCTAACCCCGTGCTGTACCTGTCCTGGGAGTGTTTGATGGGGACTGTGAACGGTGCTTTACTCTGTATCTAACCCTGTGCTGTACCTGTCTTGGGCGAGATTGATGGGGACAGTGTAGAGGGAGCTTTACTCTGTATCTAACCCCGTGCTGTCCCTGTCCTGGGAGTGTTTGATGGGGACAGTGTAGGGAGAGCTTTACTCTGTTTCTAACCCCATGCTGTACCTGTCCAGAGAGTGTTTGATGTGGTAGGGTGTAGAAGTAGCTTTACTCTGTATCTAAGCCCGTGCTGTACCTGTCCTGGGAGTGATTGATGGGAATTTTCTAGAGGGAGCTTTACTCTGTATCTGACCCTGTGCTGTACCTGTCCTGGGAGTGTTTGATGGGGACGGTGTAGAGGGAGATTTACTCTGTATCTAACCCCGTGCTGTACCTGTCCTGGGAGTGATTGATGGGGACAGTGTAGAGGGACCTTTACTCCGTATCTAACCCCGTGCTGTACCTGTCCTGGGAGTGTTTGATGGGGACGGTGTAGAGGGAGCTTTACTCTGTATCTAACCCCGTGCTGTACCTGTCCTGGGAGTGTTTGATGGGGACAGTGTAGATGTAGCTTTACTCTGTATCTAACCCTATGCTGTACCTGTCCAGGGACTGTTTGATGGGGACAGTGTAGAGGGCGATTTACTCTGTATCTAAGCCCGTGCTGTACCTGTCCTGGGACTGTATGATGGGGACAGTGTAGATGGAGCTTTACTCTGTATCTAAGCCCGTGCTGTACCTGTCCTGGGAGTGTTTGATGGGGACAGTGTAGAGGGAGATTTACTCTGTATCTAACCACGTGCTGTCCCTGTCCTGGGACTGATTGATGGGGACAGTGTAGAGGGAGCTTTACTCCGAATCTTACCCCGTGCTGTGCCTGTCCTGGGAGTGTTTGATGGGGACGGTGTAGAGGGAGCTTTACTCTGTTTCTAACCCCGTGCTGTACCTGTCCTGCGAGTGTTTGATGGGGACAGTGTAGAGGGAGCTTTACTCTGTATCTAACCCCGTGCTGTACCTGTCCTGGGAGTGTTTGATGGGGACGGCATAAAGGGAGCTTTACTCTCTATCTAACCCCGTGCTGTCCCTGTCCTGGGAGTGTTTTATAGGGACGGTTTCGAGGGAGCTTTCCTCTGTATCTAACCCCGTGCTGTACCTGTCCTGGGAATGTTTGATGTGGAGGGTGTAGAGGGAGCTTTACTCTGTATCTAACCCCCTGCTGTCCCTGTGCTGGGAGTGTTTGATGGGGACGGTGTAGAGGGAGCTTTACTCTGTATCTAACCCCGTGCTGTTCCAGTCCTGGGAGTGTTTGATGCGGACGTTGCAGAGGGAGCTTTACTCGGTATCTAACCCTGTGCTGGATCTGTCCTGGGAGTGTTTGATGGGGACTGTGCAGACGGTGCTCTACTCTGTATCTAACCCCGTGCTGTACCTGTCTTGGGCGAGATTGATGGGGACAGTGTAGAGGGAAATTTACTCTGTATCTAACCCCGTGCTGTACCAGTCCTGGGAGTGTTTGATGTGGACAGTGTAGAGGGAGCTTTACTCTGTATCTAACTCCATGCTGTACCTGTCCTGGGTGTGTTTGATGGGGACAGCGTAGAGGGAGATTTACTCTGTATCTAACCCCGTGCTGTCTCTGTCCTGGGAGTGTTTGATGGGGACAGTGTAGAGGGAGCTTTACTCTGTATCTAACCCCGTGCTGTACCTGTCCTGGGAGTGTTCGATAGGGACAGTGTAGAGGGAGCTTTACTCTGTATCAAACCCTGTGCTGTACCTGTCCTGGGAGTGTTCGATGCCTACAGTGCAAAGGGAGCTTTACTTTGTATCTATCCCCGTGCAGTACCTGTCCTGGGACTGTTTGATAGGGATGGTGTAGAGGGAAATTTACTCTGTATCTAACCCCGTCCTGTACCTGTCCTGGGAGAGATTGGTAGGGACGGTGTAGAGCGAGATTTTCTCTGTATCTAACGCCGTGCTGTACCTGTCCTGGAAGTGTTGGATCGGTACAGTGCAGAGGGAGCTTTACTCTGTATCGAACCCCGTGCTGTACATGTCCTGGGAGTGTTTGATGGTGACGGTGTAGAGGGAGCTTTACTCTGTATCTAACCCCGTGCTGTAACTGTCCTGGGAGTGTTTGATGTGGAGGGTGGGGAGGGAGCTTTACTCTGTATCTAACCCCGTGCTGTCCCTGTCCTGGGAGTGTTTGATGGTGACGGTGTAGAGGGAGCTTTACTCTGTATCTAACCCCGTGCTGTACCTGTCCTAGGAGTGTTTGATTGGGACGGTGTAGAGGGTGCTTTACTCTGTATCTAACACCGTGCTGTACCTGTCCTGGGAGTGATTGATGGGGACAGTGTAGAGGGAGCTTTATTCTGTATCTTACCCCGTGCTGTACCTGTCTTGGGAGTGATTGATGGGGACAGTGTAGAGGGAGCTTTACTCTATCTAACCCCGTGCTGTACCTGTCCTGGGTGTGTCTGATGGGGACAGCGTAGAGGGAGATTTACTCTGTATCTAACCCCGTGCTGTCTCTGTCCTGGGAGTGTTTGATGGGGACAGTGTAGAGGGAGCTTTACTCTGTATCTAACCCCGTGCTGTACCTGTCCTGGGAGTGTTCGATAGGGACAGTGTAGAGGGAGCTTTACTCTGTATCTAACCCTGTGCTGTACCTGTCCTGGGAGTGTTCGATGCCTACAGTGCAAAGGGAGCTTTACTTTGTATCTATCCCCGTGCAGTACCTGTCCTGGGACTGTTTGATAGGGATGGTGTAGAGGGAAATTTACTCTGTATCTAACCCCGTCCTGTACCTGTCCTGGGAGAGATTGGTAGGGACGGTGTAGAGCGAGATTTTCTCTGTATCTAACGCCGTGCTGTACCTGTCCTGGAAGTGTTGGATCGGTACAGTGCAGAGGGAGCTTTACTCTGTATCGAACCCCGTGCTGTACATGTCCTGGGAGTGTTTGATGGTGACGGTGTAGAGGGAGCTTTACTCTGTATCTAACCCCGTGCTGTAACTGTCCTGGGAGTGTTTGATGTGGAGGGTGGAGAGGGAGCTTTACTCTGTATCTAACCCCGTGCTGTCCCTGTCCTGGGAGTGTTTGATGGTGACGGTGTAGAGGGAGCTTTACTCTGTATCTAACCCCGTGCTGTACCTGTCCTAGGAGTGTTTGATTGGGACAGTGTAGAGGGTGCTTTACTCTGTATCTAACACCGTGCTGTACCTGTCCTGGGAGTGATTGATGGGGACAGTGTAGAGGGAGCTTTATTCTGTATCTTACCCCGTGCTGTACCTGTCTTGGGAGTGATTGATGGGGACAGTGTAGAGGGAGCTTTACTCTATCTAACCCCGTGCTGTACCTGTCCTGTGAGTGTTTGATGCGGACAGCGTAGAGGGAGCTTTACTCTGTATCTAACCCCGTGCTGTCCCTGTCCTGGGAGTGTTTGATGGGGACAGTGTAGAGGGTGCTTTACTCTGTATCTAACCCCGTGCTGTACCTGTCCTGGGAGTGTTTGATGGGGACGGTGTAGAGGGAGCTTTACTCTGTATCTAACCCCGTGCTGTGCCTGTCCTGGAAGTGTTGGATGGGGACAGTATAGAGGGAGCCTTACTCTGTATCTAACGCCGTGCTCTACCTGTACTGGGAATGTTTGATGGGGACCGTGTAGAGGGAGCTTTACTCTGTGTCTAACCCCGTGCTGTACCTGTCCTGGGAGTGTTTGATGGGGACGGTGTAGAGGGAGCTTTACTCTGTATCTAACCCCGTGCTGTGCCTGTCCTGGAAGTGTTGGATGGGGACAGTATAGAGGGAGCCTTACTCTGTATCTAACGCCGTGCTCTACCTGTACTGGGAATGTTTGATGGGGACCGTGTAGAGGGAGCTTTACTCTGTGTCTAACCCCGTGCTGTACCTGTCCTGAGAGTGTTTGATGGGGGACGGTGTAGAGGGAACTTTACTCTGCATCTAACCCCGTGCTACACCTGTCCTGGGAGTGTTTCATGGGGGACGGTGTAGAGGGAGCTTTACTCTGTTTCTAACCCCATGCTGTACCTGTCCAGAGAGTGTTTGATGGGGTAGGGTGTAGATGGAGCTTTACTCTGTACCTAAGCCCGTGCTGTACCTGTCCTGGGAGTGATTGATGGGGACAGTGTAGAGGGAGCTTTACTCTGTATCTAACCCTGTGCTGTACCTGTCCTGGGAGTGTTTGATGGGGACGGTGTAGAGGGAGATTTACTCTGTATCTAACCCCGTGCTGTACCTGTCCTGGGAGTGATTGATGGGGACAGTGTAGAGGGAGCTTTACTCCGTATCTAACCCCGTGCTGTACCTGTCCTGGGAGTGTTTGATGGGGACGATGTAGTGGGAGCTTTACTCTGTATCTAACCCCGTGCTGTACCTGTCCTGCGAGTGCTTGATGGGGACAGTGTAGAGGGAGCTTTACTCTGTTTCTAACCCCGTGCTGTACCTGTCCTGGGAGTGTTTCATTCGGACGCTGTAGAGGGAGCTTTACTCTGTTTCTATCCACGTGCTGTACCTGTCCTGGGAGTGTTTGATGGGGACAGTGTAGAGGGAGCTTTACTCTGTATCTAACCCCGTGCTGTACCTGTCCTGGAACTGTTGCATGGGGACAGTGTAGAGGGAGTTTTACTCTGTATCTAACCCCGTGCTGTACCTGTCCTGGGAGTGTTTGATGGGGACAGTGTCGAGGGAGCTTTCCTCTGTATCTAACCCCGGGCTGTATCTGTCCTGGGAGTGTTTGATGGGGACAGTGCAGAGGGTGATTTACTCCGTAGCTAACCCCATGCTGTACCTGTCCTGGAAGTGTTGGATGGGGACAGTGCAGAGGGAGCTTTACTCTGTATCTAACCCCGTGCTGTGCCTGTCCTGGGAGAGTTTGATGGGGACGGTGTAGAGGGAGATTTACTCTGTATCTAACCCCGTGCTGTACCTGTCCTGGGAGTGATTGATGGGGACAGTGCAGAGGGAGCTTTACCCTGCATCTAACCCCGTGCTGTGCCTGTCCTGGGAGAGTTTGATGGGGACGGTGGAGAGGGAGATTTACTCTGTATCTAACCCCGTGCTGTACCTGTCCTGGGAGTGTTTGATGGGGACAGCGTAGAGGGAGCTTTATTCCGTATCAAACCCTGTGCTGTACCTGTCCTGGAAGTGTTGGATCGGGACAGTGGAGTGGGAGCTTTACTCTGTATCTAACCCCGTGCTGTACCTGTCCTGGGAGTGTTTGATGCGGTCAGTGTAGAGGGAGCTTTACTCTGTATCTAACCCTGTGCTGTACCTGTCCTGGGACTGCTTGATGGGGACAGCGTAGTGGGAAATTTACTCTGTATCTAACCCTGTGCTGTACATGTCCTGGAAGTGTTGGATGGGGACAGTATAGAGGGAGCTTTACTCTGTATCTAACCCCGTGCTGTACCTGTCCTGGGAGTTTTTGATGGGGACAGTGTAGAGGGAGCCTTACT
Organism: Isurus oxyrinchus; assembly: GCA_026770705.1. NCBI lineage: Eukaryota > Metazoa > Chordata > Chondrichthyes > Lamniformes > Lamnidae > Isurus > Isurus oxyrinchus. The sequence continues at coordinate 21,263 of JANJGN010002135.1, forward strand.
CTGTATCTAACCCAGTGCTGCACCTGTCCTGGAAATGTTGGATGGTGACAGTGTAGACGGAGCTTTACTCTGTATCTAACCCCGTGCTGTACCTGTCCTGGAAGTGTTTGATGGGGACAGGGTACAGGGAGCCTTACTCTGTACCTGTCCTGGAAATGTTGGATGGGGACAGTGTAGAGGGAGCTTTACTCTGTATCTAACCCCATGCTGTACCTGTCCTGGGAGTGTTTGATGGGGACCGTGTAGAGGGAGCCTTAATCTGTATCTAACCCTGTGCTGTACCTGTCCTGGGAGTGTTTGATGTGGACGCTGTAGAGGGAGCTTTACTCTCTATCTAACCCCGTGCTGCCCTGTCCAGAGAGTGTTTGATGGGGACGGTGTAGAGGGAACTATACTCTGTATCTTACTCCGTGCTGTACCTGTCCTGAGAGTGTTTGATGGTGGACGGTGTAGAGGGAGCCTTAATCTGTATCTAACCCCATGCTGTACCTGTCCTGGGAGTGTTTGATGGTGATTTTCTAGATGGAGCTTTACTCTGTATCTAACCCCGTGCTGTCCCTGTCCAGAGAGTGTTTGATGGGGACGCTGTAGAAGGAGCTTTACTCTCTATCTAACCCCGTGCTGTACCTGTCCTGGGAGTGTTGCATGGGGACAGTGCAGAGGGAGCTTTACTCTGTATCTAACCCCGTGCTGTGCCTGTCCTGGGAGAGTTTGATGGGGACGGTGTAGAGGGAGCCTTACTTTGTATCTAACCCCGTGCGTTACCTGTCCTGGAAATGTTGGATGGGGACAGTGTAGAGGGAGCTTTACTCTGTATCTAACCCCGTGCTGTACCTGTCCTGGAAGTGTTTGATGGGGACAGTGTCGAGGGAGCCTTACTCTGTACCTGTCCTGGAAATGTTGGATGGGGACGGTGTAGAGGGAGCTTTACTCTGTATCTAACCCCGTGCTGTACCTGTCCTGCGAGTGTTTGATGGGGACAGTGTAGAGGGAGCTTTACTCTGTATCTAACCCCGTGCTGTACCTGTCCTGGGAGTGTTTGATGGGGACGGCATAGAGGGAGCGTTACTCTCTATCTAACCCCGTGCTGTACCTGTCCTGGGAGTGTTGGATGTGGACAGTGTAGAGGGAGCTTTACTCTGTTTCTAACCCCGTGCTGTACCTGTCCTGGGAATGTTTGATGGGGACGGTGTAGAGGGAGCTTTACTCTGTATCTAACCCCGTGCTGTCCCTGTCCTGGGAGTGTTTGATGGGGACAGTGTAGAGGGAGCTTTACTCTGTATCTAACCCCGTGCTGTTCCTGTCCTGGAAGTGTTGGATGGGGACAGTATAGAGGGAGCCTTACTCTGTATCTAACGCCGTGCTCTGCCTGTACTGGGAATGTTTGATTGGGACAGTGTAGAGGGAGCTTTACTCTGTATCTAACTCCGTGCTGTACCTGTCCTGAGTGTGTTTGATGGGTGACGGTGTAGAGGGAACTTTACTCTGCATCCAACCCTGTGCTATACCTGTCCTGGGAGTGTTTGATGGGGGACGGTGTGGAGGGAGCTTTACTCTGTTTCTAACCCCATGCTGTACCTGTCCAGAGAGTGTTTGATGGGGTAGGGTGTAGAAGGAGCTTTACTCTGTATCTAAGCCCGTGCTGTACCTGTCCTGGGAGTGATTGATGGGAATTTTCTAGAGGGAGCTTTACTCTGTATCTGACCCTGTGCTGTACCTGTCCTGGGAGTGTTTGATGGGGACGGTGTAGAGGGAGATTTACTCTGTATCTAACCCCGTGCTGTACCTGTCCTGGGAGTGATTGATGGGGACAGTGGAGAGGGAACTTTACTCTGTATCTAACCCCGTGCTGTCCCTGTCCTGGGAGTGTTTGTTGGGGACAGTGTAGATGTAGCTTTACTCTGTATCTAACCCTATGCTGTACCTGTCCTGGGAGTGTTTGATGGGGACAGTGTAGAGGGAGATTTACTCTCTATCTAAGCCCGTGCTGTACCTGTCCTGGGAGTGATTGATGGTGACAGTGTAGAGGGAGCTTTCCTCTGTATCTAACCCCGTGCTGTACCTGTCCTGGGAGTGTTTGATGTGGACAGTGTAGAGGGAGCTTTACTCTGTTTCTAACCCCGTGCTGTACCTGTCCTGGGAGTGTTTTATTCGGACGCTGTAGAGGGAGCTTTACTCTGTATCTAACCCCGTGCTGTACCTGTCCTGGGAGTGTTTGATGGGGACATTGTAGAGGGAGCTTTACTCTGTTTCTATCCCCGTGCTGTACCAGTCCTGGGAGTGTTTGATGGGGACAGTGTAGAGGGAGCTTTACTCTGTATCTAACCCCGTGCTGTCCCTGTCCTGGGAGTGTTTGATGGGGACGGTGTAGAGGGAGCTTTACTCTGTATCTAACCCCGTGCTGTTACAGCCTGGGAGTGTTTGATGGGGACGGTGTAGAGGGAGCTTTACTCTGTATCGAACCCCGTGCTGTACCTGTCCTGCGAGTGTTTGATGGGGACAGTGTAGAGGGAGCTTTACTCTGTATCTAACCCCGTGCTGTACCTGTCCTGGGAGTGTTGGATGGGGACGGTTTCGTGGGAGCTTTCCTCTGTATCTAACCCCGTGCTGTACCTGTCCTGGGAGTGTTTGATGTGGACAGTGGAGAGGGAGCTTTACTCTGTTTCTAACCCCGTGCTGTACCTGTCCTGGGAGTGTTTCATTCGGACGCTGTAGATGGAGCTTTACTCTGTTTCTATCCCCGTGCTGCACCTGTCCTGGGAGTGTTTGATGGGGACTGTGCAGACGGTGCTCTACTCTGTATCTAACCCCGTGCTGTACCTGTCTTGGGCGAGATTGATGGGGACAGTGTAGAGGGAGATTTACTCTGTATCTAACCCCGTGCTGTACCAGTCCTGGGAGTGTTTGATGTGGACAGTGTAGAGGGAGCTTTTGTCTGTATCTAACTCCGTGCTGTACCTGTCCTGGGTGTGTTTGATGGGGACAGCGTAGAGGGAGATTTACTCTGTATCTAACCCCGTGCTGTCTCTGTCCTGGGAGTGTTTGATGGGGACAGTGTAGAGGGAGATTTACTCTGTATCTAACCCCGTGCTGTACCTGTCCGGGGAGTGTTCGATAGGGACAGTGTAGAGGGAGCTTTACTCTGTATCTAACCCTGTGCTGTACCTGTCCTGGGAGTGTTCGATGCCTACAGTGCAAAGGGAGCTTTACTTTGTATCTATCCCCGTGCAGTACCTGTCCTGAGAGAGATTGATAGGGACGGTGTAGAGGGAGATTTTCTCTGTATCTAACGCCGTGCTGTACCTGTCCTGGAAGTGTTGGATCGGTACAGTGAAGAGGGAGCTTTACTCTGTATCTAACCCCGTGCTGTACCTGTCCTGGGAGTGTTTGATGTGGAGGGTGTAGAGGGAGCTTTACTCTGTATCTAACCCCGTGCTGTCCCTGTCCTGGGAGTGTTTGATGGGGACGGTGTAGAGGCGAGCTTTACTCTGTATCTAACTCCGTGCTGTACCTGTCCTGGGAGTGTTTGATGTGGAGGGTGTAGAGGGAGCTTTACTCTGTATCTAACCCCGTGCTGTCCCTGTCCTGGGAGTGTTTGATGGGGACGGTGTAGAGGGAGCTTTACTCTGTATCTAACCCCCTGCTGTTCCAGTCCTGGGAGTGTTTGATGCGGACGTTGTAGGGGGAGCTTTACTCGGTATCTAACCCTGTGCTGTATCTGTCCTGGGAGTGTTTGATGGGGACTGTGAACGGTGCTTTACTCTGTATCTAACCCTGTGCTGTACCTGTCTTGGGCGAGATTGATGGGGACAGTGTAGAGGGAGATTTACTCTGTATCTAACCCCGTGCTGTACCTGTTCTGGGAGTGTTTGATGGGGACGGTGTAGAGGGAGCTTTACTCTGTATCTAACCCCGTGCTGTCCCTGTCCTGGGAGTGTTTGATGGGGACAGTGTAGGGAGAGCTTTACTCTGTATCTAACCCCGTGCTGTACCTGTCCTGGAAGTGTTGGATGGGGCAGTATAGAGGGGGCCTTACTCTGTATCTAACGCCGTGCTCTGCCTGTACTGGGAATGTTTGATTAGGACAATGTAGAGGGAGCTTTACTCTGTATCTAACTCGGTGCTGTACCTGTCCTGAGAGTGTTTGATGGGGGCGGTGTAGAGGGAACTTTACTCTGCATCTAACCCCGTGCTATACCTGTCCTGGGAGTGTTTGATGGGGGACGGTGTGGAGGGAGCTTTACTCTGTTTCTAACCCCATGCTGTACCTGTCCAGAGAGTGTTTGATGGGGTAGGGTGTAGAAGTAGCTTTAATCTGTATCTAAGCCCGTGCTGTACCTGTCCTGGGAGTGATTGATGGGAATTTTCTAGAGGGAGCTTTACTCTGTATCTGACCCTGTGCTGTACCTGTCCTGGGAGTGTTTGATGGGGACGGTGTAGAGGGAGATTTACTCTGTATCTAACCCCGTGCTGTACCTGTCCTGGGAGTGTTTGATGGGGACGGTGTAGAGGGACCTTTACTCCGTATCTAACCCCGTGCTGTACCTGTCCTGGGAGTGTTTGATGGGGACGGTGTAGAGGGAGCTTTACTCTGTATCTAACCCCGTGCTGTACCTGTCCTGGGAGTGTTTGATGGGGACAGTGTAGATGTAGCTTTACTCTGTATCTAACCCTATGCTGTACCTGTCCAGGGACTGTTTGATGGGGACAGTGTAGAGGGCGATTTACTCTGTATCTAAGCCCGTGCTGTACCTGTCCTGGGACTGTATGATGGGGACAGTGTAGATGGAGCTTTACTCTGTATCTAAGCCCGTGCTGTACCTGTCCTGGGAGTGTTTGATGGGGACAGTGTAGAGGGAGATTTACTCTGTATCTAACCCCGTGCTGTCCCTGTCCTGGGACTGATTGATGGGGACAGTGTAGAGGGAGCTTTACTCCGAATCTTACCCCGTGCTGTGCCTGTCCTGGGAGTGTTTGATGGGGACGGTGTAGAGGGAGCTTTACTCTGTTTCTAACCCCGTGCTGTACCTGTCCTGCGAGTGTTTGATGGGGACAGTGTAGAGGGAGCTTTACTCTGTATCTAACCCCGTGCTGTACCTGTCCTGGGAGTGTTTGATGGGGACGGCATAAAGGGAGCTTTACTCTCTATCTAACCCCGTGCTGTCCCTGTCCTGGGAGTGTTTTATAGGGACGGTTTCGAGGGAGCTTTCCTCTGTATCTAACCCCGTGCTGTACCTGTCCTGGGAATGTTTGATGTGGAGGGTGTAGAGGGAGCTTTACTCTGTATCTAACCCCCTGCTGTCCCTGTGCTGGGAGTGTTTGATGGGGACGGTGTAGAGGGAGCTTTACTCTGTATCTAACCCCGTGCTGTTCCAGTCCTGGGAGTGTTTGATGCGGACGTTGCAGAGGGAGCTTTACTCGGTATCTAACCCTGTGCTGGATCTGTCCTGGGAGTGTTTGATGGGGACTGTGCAGACGGTGCTCTACTCTGTATCTAACCCCGTGCTGTACCTGTCTTGGGCGAGATTGATGGGGACAGTGTAGAGGGAAATTTACTCTGTATCTAACCCCGTGCTGTACCAGTCCTGGGAGTGTTTGATGTGGACAGTGTAGAGGGAGCTTTACTCTGTATCTAACCCCGTGCTGTACCTGTCCTGGGAGTGTTCGATAGGGACAGTGTAGAGGGAGCTTTACTCTGTATCAAACCCTGTGCTGTACCTGTCCTGGGAGTGTTCGATGCCTACAGTGCAAAGGGAGCTTTACTTTGTATCTATCCCCGTGCAGTACCTGTCCTGGGACTGTTTGATAGGGATGGTGTAGAGGGAAATTTACTCTGTATCTAACCCCGTCCTGTACCTGTCCTGGGAGAGATTGGTAGGGACGGTGTAGAGCGAGATTTTCTCTGTATCTAACGCCGTGCTGTACCTGTCCTGGAAGTGTTGGATCGGTACAGTGCAGAGGGAGCTTTACTCTGTATCGAACCCCGTGCTGTACATGTCCTGGGAGTGTTTGATGGTGACGGTGTAGAGGGAGCTTTACTCTGTATCTAACCCCGTGCTGTAACTGTCCTGGGAGTGTTTGATGTGGAGGGTGGGGAGGGAGCTTTACTCTGTATCTAACCCCGTGCTGTCCCTGTCCTGGGAGTGTTTGATGGTGACGGTGTAGAGGGAGCTTTACTCTGTATCTAACCCCGTGCTGTACCTGTCCTAGGAGTGTTTGATTGGGACGGTGTAGAGGGTGCTTTACTCTGTATCTAACACCGTGCTGTACCTGTCCTGGGAGTGATTGATGGGGACAGTGTAGAGGGAGCTTTATTCTGTATCTTACCCCGTGCTGTACCTGTCTTGGGAGTGATTGATGGGGACAGTGTAGAGGGAGCTTTACTCTATCTAACCCCGTGCTGTACCTGTCCTGGGTGTGTCTGATGGGGACAGCGTAGAGGGAGATTTACTCTGTATCTAACCCCGTGCTGTCTCTGTCCTGGGAGTGTTTGATGGGGACAGTGTAGAGGGAGCTTTACTCTGTATCTAACCCCGTGCTGTACCTGTCCTGGGAGTGTTCGATAGGGACAGTGTAGAGGGAGCTTTACTCTGTATCTAACCCTGTGCTGTACCTGTCCTGGGAGTGTTCGATGCCTACAGTGCAAAGGGAGCTTTACTTTGTATCTATCCCCGTGCAGTACCTGTCCTGGGACTGTTTGATAGGGATGGTGTAGAGGGAAATTTACTCTGTATCTAACCCCGTCCTGTACCTGTCCTGGGAGAGATTGGTAGGGACGGTGTAGAGCGAGATTTTCTCTGTATCTAACGCCGTGCTGTACCTGTCCTGGAAGTGTTGGATCGGTACAGTGCAGAGGGAGCTTTACTCTGTATCGAACCCCGTGCTGTACATGTCCTGGGAGTGTTTGATGGTGACGGTGTAGAGGGAGCTTTACTCTGTATCTAAACCCGTGCTGTAACTGTCCTGGGAGTGTTTGATGTGGAGGGTGGAGAGGGAGCTTTACTCTGTATCTAACCCCGTGCTGTCCCTGTCCTGGGAGTGTTTGATGGTGACGGTGTAGAGGGAGCTTTACTCTGTATCTAACCCCGTGCTGTACCTGTCCTAGGAGTGTTTGATTGGGACGGTGTAGAGGGTGCTTTACTCTGTATCTAACACCGTGCTGTACCTGTCCTGGGAGTGATTGATGGGGACAGTGTAGAGGGAGCTTTATTCTGTATCTTACCCCGTGCTGTACCTGTCTTGGGAGTGATTGATGGGGACAGTGTAGAGGGAGCTTTACTCTATCTAACCCCGTGCTGTACCTGTCCTGTGAGTGTTTGATGCGGACAGCGTAGAGGGAGCTTTACTCTGTATCTAACCCCGTGCTGTCCCTGTCCTGGGAGTGTTTGATGGGGACAGTGTAGAGGGTGCTTTACTCTGTATCTAACCCCGTGCTGTACCTGTCCTGGGAGTGTTTGATGGGGACGGTGTAGAGGGAGCTTTACTCTGTATCTAACCCCGTGCTGTGCCTGTCCTGGAAGTGTTGGATGGGGACAGTATAGAGGGAGCCTTACTCTGTATCTAACGCCGTGCTCTACCTGTACTGGGAATGTTTGATGGGGACCGTGTAGAGGGAGCTTTACTCTGTGTCTAACCCCGTGCTGTACCTGTCCTGGGAGTGTTTGATGGGGACGGTGTAGAGGGAGCTTTACTCTGTATCTAACCCCGTGCTGTGCCTGTCCTGGAAGTGTTGGATGGGGACAGTATAGAGGGAGCCTTACTCTGTATCTAACGCCGTGCTCTACCTGTACTGGGAATGTTTGATGGGGACCGTGTAGAGGGAGCTTTACTCTGTGTCTAACCCCGTGCTGTACCTGTCCTGAGAGTGTTTGATGGGGGACGGTGTAGAGGGAACTTTACTCTGCATCTAACCCCGTGCTACACCTGTCCTGGGAGTGTTTCATGGGGGACGGTGTAGAGGGAGCTTTACTCTGTTTCTAACCCCATGCTGTACCTGTCCAGAGAGTGTTTGATGGGGTAGGGTGTAGATGGAGCTTTACTCTGTACCTAAGCCCGTGCTGTACCTGTCCTGGGAGTGATTGATGGGGACAGTGTAGAGGGAGCTTTACTCTGTATCTAACCCTGTGCTGTACCTGTCCTGGGAGTGTTTGATGGGGACGGTGTAGAGGGAGATTTACTCTGTATCTAACCCCGTGCTGTACCTGTCCTGGGAGTGATTGATGGGGACAGTGTAGAGGGAGCTTTACTCCGTATCTAACCCCGTGCTGTACCTGTCCTAGGAGTGTTTGATGGGGACGATGTAGTGGGAGCTTTACTCTGTATCTAACCCCGTGCTGTACCTGTCCTGGGAGTGTTTGATGGGGACGGTGTAGAGGGAGATTTACTCTGTATCTAACCCCGTGCTGTACCTGTCCTGGGAGTGTTTGATGGGGACAGTGTAGAGGGAGCTTTACTCTGTATCTAACCCCGTGCTGCACCTGTCCTGGGAGTGTTTGATGGGGACAGTGTCGAGGGAGCTTTACTCTGTAGCTAACCCCATGCTGTACCTGTCCTGGAAGTGTTGGATGGGGACAGTGCAGAGGGAGCTTTACTCTGTATCTAACCCCGTGCTGTGCCTGTCCTGGGAGAGTTTGTTGGAGACGGTGTAGAGGGAGATTTACTCTGTATCTAACCCCGTGCTGTACCTGTCCTGGGAGTGATTGATGGGGACAGTGCAGAGGGAGCTTTACTCTGTATCTAACACCGTGCTGTGCCTGTCCTGGGAGAGTTTGATGCGGACGGTGTAGAGGGAGATTTACTCTGTATCTAACCCCGTGCTGGACCTGTCCTGCGAGTGCTTGATGGGGACAGTGTAGAGGGAGCTTTACTCTGTTTCTAACCCCGTGCTGCCCTGTCCAGAGAGTGTTTGATGGGGACGGTGTAGAGGGAACTATACTCTGTATCTTACTCCGTGCTGTACCTGTCCTGAGAGTGTTTGATGGTGGACGGTGTAGAGGGAGCCTTAATCTGTATCTAACCCCATGCTGTACCTGTCCTGGGAGTGTTTGATGGTGATTTTCTAGATGGAGCTTTACTCTGTATCTAACCCCGTGCTGTCCCTGTCCAGAGAGTGTTTGATGGGGACGCTGTAGAAGGAGCTTTACTCTCTATCTAACCCCGTGCTGTACCTGTCCTGGGAGTGTTGCATGGGGACAGTGCAGAGGGAGCTTTACTCTGTATCTAACCCCGTGCTGTGCCTGTCCTGGGAGAGTTTGATGGGGACGGTGTAGAGGGAGCCTTACTTTGTATCTAACCCCGTGCGTTACCTGTCCTGGAAATGTTGGATGGGGACAGTGTAGAGGGAGCTTTACTCTGTATCTAACCCCGTGCTGTACCTGTCCTGGAAGTGTTTGATGGGGACAGTGTAGAGGGAGCCTTACTCTGTACCTGTCCTGGAAATGTTGGATGGGGACAGTGTAGATGGAGCTTTACTCTGTATCCAACCCCGTGCTGTACCTGTCCTGGGAGTGTTAGATGGGGACAGTGTAGAGGGAGCCTTACTCTGTATCTAACCCCGTGCTCTACCTGTCCTGGGAGTGTTTGATGGGGACAGTGTAGAGGGAGATTTACTCTGTATCTAACCCCGTGCTGTACCTGTCCTGGGAGTGTTTTATGGGGACAGCGTTGAGGGAGCTTTACTCTGTATCTAACCCCGTGCTGTACCTGTCCTGGGAGTGTTTGATGGGGACGGTGTAGAGGGAGCTTTACTCTGTATCTAACCCCGTGCTGTACCTGTCCTGGGAGTGTTCGATAGGGACAGTGTAGAGGGAGCTTTACTCTGTATCTATCCCTGTGCTGCACCTGTCCTGGGAGTGTTCGATGCCTACAGTGCAAAGGGAGCTTTACTTTGTATCTATCCCCGTGCAGTACCTGTCCTGGCAGTGTTTGATAGGGATGGTGTAGAGGGAAATTTACTCTGTATCTCACCCCGTCCTGTACCTGTCCTGGGAGAGATTGATAGGGACGGTGTAGCGGGAGATTTTCTCTGTATCTAACGCCGTGCTGTAGCTGTCCTGGGAGTGTTTGATGGGGACGGTGTAGAGGGAGCTTTACTCTGTATCTAACGCCGTGCTGTAGCTGTCCTGGGAGTGTTTGATGGGGACGGTGTAGAGGGTTCTTTACTCTGTATCTAACCCCGTGCTGTACCTGTCCTGGGAGTGTTTGATGTGGACGGTGTGGAGGGAGCTTTACTCTGTATCTAACCCCGTGCTGTACCTGTCCTGGGAGTGTTTGATGGGGACGGTGTAGAGGGAGATTTACTCTGTATCTAACCCCGTGCTGTACCTGTCCTGGGAGTGTTTGATGGGGACAGTGTAGAGGGAGCTTTACTCTGTATCTAACCCCGTGCTGCACCTGTCCTGGGAGTGTTTGATGGGGACAGTGTCGAGGGAGCTTTCCTCTGTATCTAACCCCGTGCTGTATCTGTCCTGGGAGTGTTTGATGGGGACAGTGCAGAGGGAGCTTTACTCTGTAGCTAACCCCATGCTGTACCTGTCCTGGAAGTGTTGGATGGGGACAGTGCAGAGGGAGCTTTACTCTGTATCTAACCCCGTGCTGTGCCTGTCCTGGGAGAGTTTGTTGGAGACGGTGTAGAGGGAGATTTACTCTGTATCTAACCCCGTGCTGTACCTGTCCTGGGATTGATTGATGGGGACAGTGCAGAGGGAGCTTTACTCTGTATCTAACACCGTGCTGTGCCTGTCCTGGGAGAGTTTGATGCGGACGGTGTAGAGGGAGATTTACTCTGTATCTAACCCCGTGCTGGACCTGTCCTGCGAGTGCTTGATGGGGACAGTGTAGAGGGAGCTTTACTCTGTTTCTAACCCCGTGCTGTACCTGTCCTGGGAGTGTTTCATTCGGACGCTGTAGAGGGAGCTTTACTCTGTTTCTATCCACGTGCTGTACCTGTCCTGGGAGTGTTTGATGGGGACAGTGTAGAGGGAGCTTTACTCTGTATCTAACCCCGTGCTGTACCTGTCCTGGAACTGTTGCATGGGGACAGTGTAGAGGGAGTTTTACTCTGTATCTAACCCCGTGCTGTACCTGTCCTGGGAGTGTTTGATGGGGACAGTGTCGAGGGAGCTTTCCTCTGTATCTAACCCCGGGCTGTATCTGTCCTGGGAGTGTTTGATGGGGACAGTGCAGAGGGTGATTTACTCTGTAGCTAACCCCATGCTGTACCTGTCCTGGAAGTGTTGGATGGGGACAGTGCAGAGGGAGCTTTACTCTGTATCTAACCCCGTGCTGTGCCTGTCCTGGGAGAGTTTGATGGGGACGGTGTAGAGGGAGATTTACTCTGTATCTAACCCCGTGCTGTACCTGTCCTGGGAGTGATTGATGGGGACAGTGCAGAGGGAGCTTTACTCTGCATCTAACCCCGTGCTGTGCCTGTCCTGCGAGAGTTTGATGGGGACGGTGGAGAGGGAGATTTACTCTGTATCTAACCCCGTGCTGTACCTGTCCTGGGAGTGTTTGATGGGGACAGCGTAGAGGGAGCTTTATTCCGTATCAAACCCTGTGCTGTACCTGTCCTGGAAGTGTTGGATGGGGACAGTATAGAGGGAGCTTTACTCTGTATCTAACCCCGTGCTGTACCTGTCCTGGGAGTTTTTGATGGGGACAGTGTAGAGGGAGCCTTACTCTGTATCTAACCCAGTGCTGCACCTGTCCTGGAAATGTTGGATGGTGACAGTGTAGACGGAGCTTTACTCTGTATCTAACCCCGTGCTGTACCTGTCCTGGAAGTGTTTGATGGGGACAGGGTACAGGGAGCCTTACTCTGTACCTGTCCTGGAAATGTTGGATGGGGACAGTGTAGAGGGAGCTTTACTCTGTATCTAACCCCATGCTGTACCTGTCCTGGGAGTGTTTGATGGGGACCGTGTAGAGGGAGCCTTAATCTGTATCTAACCCCGTGCTGTACCTGTCCTGGGAGTGTTTGATGTGGACGCTGTAGAGGGAGCTTTACTCTCTATCTAACCCCGTGCTGCCCTGTCCAGAGAGTGTTTGATGGGGATGGTGTAGAGGGAACTATACTCTGTATCTTACTCCGTGCTGTACCTGTCCTGAGAGTGTTTGATGGTGGACGGTGTAGAGGGAGCCTTAATCTGTATCTAACCCCATGCTGTACCTGTCCTGGGAGTGTTTGATGGTGATTTTCTAGATGGAGCTTTACTCTGTATCTAACCCCGTGCTGTCCCTGTCCAGAGAGTGTTTGATGGTGACGCTGTAGAAGGAGCTTTACTCTCTATCTAACCCCGTGCTGTACCTGTCCTGGGAGTGTTGCATGGGGACAGTGCAGAGGGAGCTTTACTCTGTATCTAACCCCGTGCTGTGCCTGTCCTGGGAGAGTTTGATGGGGACGGTGTAGAGGGAGCCTTACTTTGTATCTAACCCCGTGCGTTACCTGTCCTGGAAATGTTGGATGGGGACAGTGTAGAGGGAGCTTTACTCTGTATCTAACCCCGTGCTGTACCTGTCCTGGAAGTGTTTGATGGGGACAGTGTAGAGGGAGCCTTACTCTGTACCTGTCCTGGAAATGTTGGATGGGGACAGTGTAGATGGAGCTTTACTCTCTATCCAACCCCATGCTGTACCTGTCCTGGGAGTGTTAGATGGGGACAGTGTAGAGGGAGCCTTACTCTGTATCTAACCCCGTGCTCTACCTGTCCTGGGAGTGTTTGATGGGGACAGTGTAGAGGGAGATTTACTCTGTATCTAACCCCGTGCTGTACCTGTCCTGGGAGTGTTTTATGGGGACAGCGTAGAGGGAGCTTTACTCTGTATCTAACCCCGTGCTGTACCTGTCCTGGGAGTGTTTGATGGGGACGGTGTAGAGGGAGCTTTACTCTGTATCTAACCCCGTGCTGTACCTGTCCTGGGAGTGTTCGATAGGGACAGTGTAGAGGGAGCTTTACTCTGTATCTATCCCTGTGCTGCACCTGTCCTGGGAGTGTTCGATGCCTACAGTGCAAAGGGAGCTTTACTTTGTATCTATCCCCGTGCAGTACCTGTCCTGGGAGTGTTTGATAGGGATGGTGTAGAGGGAGATTTACTCTGTATCTCACCCCGTCCTGTACCTGTCCTGGGAGAGATTGATAGGGACGGTGTAGCGGGAGATTTTCTCTGTATCTAACGCCGTGCTGTAGCTGTCCTGGGAGTGTTTGATGGGGACGGTGTAGAGGGAGCTTTACTCTGTATCTAACGCCGTGGTGTAGCTGTCCTGGGAGTGTTTGATGGGGACGGTGTAGAGGGTTCTTTACTCTGTATCTAACCCCGTGCTGTACCTGTCCTGGGAGTGTTTGATGTGGAGGGTGTAGAGGGAGCTTTACTCTGTATCTATCCCCGTGCTGTCCCTGTCCTGGGAATGTTTGATGGGGACGGTGTAGAGGGAGCTTTACTCTGTATCTAACCCCGTACTGTACCTGTCCTGGGAGTGTTTGATGGGGACGGTGTAGAGGGAGCTTTACTCTGTATCTAACCCCGTGCTGTTCCAGTCCTGGGAGTGTTTGATGCGGACGTTGTAGAGGGAGCTTTACTAGGTATCTAACCCTCTGCTGTATCTGTCCTGGGAGTGTTTGATGGGGACTGTGCAGACGGTGCTTTACTCTGTATCTAACCCCGTGCTGTACCTGTCTTGGGAGAGATTGATGGGGACAGTGTAGAGGGAGCTTTACTCTGTATCTAACCCCGTGCTGTACCTGTCCTGGGAGTGTTTGATGGGGACGGTGTAGAGGGAGCTTTACTCTGTAACTAACCCCGTGCTGTCCCTGTCCTGGGAGTGTTTGATGGGGACTGTGTAGAGGGAGCTTTACTCTGTATCTAACCCCGTGCTGTTTTTGTCCTGGAAGTGTTGGATGGGGACAGTATAGAGGGAGCCTTACTCTGTATCTAACGCCGTGCTCTGCCTGTACTGGGAATGTTTGATTGGGACAGTGTAGAGGGAGCTTTACTCTGTATCTAACTCGGTGCTGTACCTGTCCTGAGAGTGTTTGATGGGGGACGGTGTAGAGGGAACTTTACTCTGCATCTAACCCCGTGCTATACCTGTCCTGGGAGTGTTTGATGGGGGACGGTGTCGAGGGAGCTTTACTCTGTTTCTAACCCCATGCTGTACCTGTCCAGAGAGTGTTTGATGGGGTAGGGTGTAGAAGGAGCTTTACTCTGTATCTAAGCCCGTGCTGTACCTGTCCTGGGAGTGATTGATGGGAATTTTCTAGAGGGAGCTTTACTCTGTATCTGACCCTGTGCTGTACCTGTCCTGGGAGTGTTTGATGGGGACGGTGTAGAGGGAGATTTACTCTGTATCTAACCCCGTGCTGTACCTGTCCTGGGAGTGATTGATGGGGACAGTGTAGAGGGAGCTTTACTCTGTATCTAACCCCGTGCTGTACCTGTCCTGGGAGTGTTTGATGGGGACGGTGGAGAGGGAACTTTACTCTGTATCTAACCCCGTGCTGTCCCTGTCCTGGGAGTGTTTGATGGGGACAGTGTAGAGGGAGGTTTACTCTGTATCTAACCCCGTGCTGTACCTGTCCTGGAAGTGTTGGATGGGGACAGTATAGAGGGAGCCTTACTCGGTATCTAAAGCCGTGCTTTACCTCTCCTGGGAGTGATTGATGGGAATTTTCTAGAGTGAGCTTTACTCTGTATCTGACCCTGTGCTGTACCTGTCCTGGGAGTGTTTGATGGGGACGGTGTAGAGGGAGATTTACTCTGTATCTAACCCCGTGCTGTACCTGTCCTGGGAGTGATTGATGGGGACAGTGTAGAGGGAGCTTTACTCCGTATCTAACCCCGTGCTGTACCTGTCCTGGGAGTGTTTGATGGGGACGGTGTAGAGGGAGCTTTACTCTGTATCTAACCCTGTGCTGTACCTGTCCTGGGAGTGTTTGATGGGGACAGTGTAGATGTAGCTTTACTCTGTATCAAACCCTATGCTGTACCTGTCCTGGGAGTGTTTGATGGGGACAGTGTAGAGGTAGATTTACTCTGTATCTAAGCCCGTGCTGTACCTGTCCTGGGAGTGTTTGATGGGGACGGTGTAGAGGGAGCTTTACTCTGTATCTTACCCCGTGCTGTACCTGTCCTGGGACTGTTTGATGGGGACAGTGTAGATGGAGCTTTACTCTGTATCTAACCCCGTGCTGTACCTGTCCTGGAAGTGTTGCATGGGGACAGTGCAGAGGGAGCTTTACTCTGTATCTAACCCCGTGCTGTGCCTGTCCTGGGAGAGTTTGATGGGGACGGTGTAGAGGGAGCCTTACTTTGTATCTAACCCCGTGCTGTACCTGTCCTGGAAATGTTGGATGGGGACAGTGTAGAGGGAGCTTTACTCTGTATCTTACCCCGTGCTGTACCTGTCCTGGAAGTGTTTGATGGGGACAGTGTAGAGGGAGCCTTACTCTGTACCTGTCCTGGAAATGTTGGATGGGGACAGTGTAGATGGAGCTTTACTCTGTATCCAACCCCGTGCTGTACCTGTCCTGGGAGTGTTAGATGGGGACAGTGTAGAGGGAGCCTTACTCTGTATCTAACCCCGTGCTCTACCTGTCCTGGGAGTGTTTGATGGGGACAGTGTAGAGGGAGATTTACTCTGTATCTAACCCCGTGCTGTACCTGTCCTGGGAGTGTTTTATGGGGACAGCGTAGGGGGAGCTTTACTCTGTATCTAACCCCGTGCTGTACCTGTCCTGGGAGTGTTGGATCGGGACAGTGGAGTGGAAGTTTTACTCTGTATCTAACCCCGTGCTGTACCTGTCCTGAGAGTGTTTGATGGGGGACGGTGTAGAGGGAGCTTTACTCTGTATCTACCTCCGTGCTGTTCCTGTCCTGAGAGTGTTTGATGGGGGACGGTGTAGAGGGAACTTTACTCTGTATCTAACCCCGTGCTGTACCTGTCCTGGGTGTGTTTGATGGGGACGGTGTAGTGGGAGCTTTACTCTGTATCTAACCCTGTGCTGTACCTGTCCTGGAAGTGTTTTTTGGGGTCGGTGTAGCGGGTGATTTACTCTGTATCGAACACCGTGCTGTACCTGTCCTTGGACTGTTTGATGGGGGCGGTGTGGAGGGAGCTTTACTCTGTATCTAACCCCGGGCTGTACCAGTCCTGGGAGTGTTTGATGGGGACTGTGCAGACGGTGCTCTGCTCTGTATCTAACCCCGTTCTGTACCTGTCTTGGGCGAGATTGATGGGGACAGTGTAGAGGGAGATTTACTCTGTATCTAACCCCGTGCTGTACCAGTCCTGGGAGTGTTTGATGTGGACAGTGTAGAGGGAGATTTACTCTGTATCTAACCCCGTGCTGTACCTGTCCGGGGAATGTTTGATGTGGAGGGTGTAGAGGGAGCTTTACTCTGTATCTAACCCCGTGCTGTCCCTGTCCTGGGAGTGTTTGATGGGGATGGTGTGGAGGGAGCTTTACTCTGTATCTTACCCCGTGCTGTTCCAGTCCTAGGAGTGTTTGATGCGGACGGTGTAGAGAGAGCTTTACTCGGTATGTTACCCTGTGCTGTATCTGTCCTGGGAGTGTTTGATGGGGACTGTGCAGACGGTGCTCTACTCTGTATCTCACCCCGTTCTGTACCTGTCTTGGGCGAGATTGATGGGGACAGTGTAGAGGGAGATTTACTCTGTATCTAACCCCGTGCTGTACCAGTCCTGGGAGTGTTTGATGTGGACAGTGTAGAGGGAGCTTTACTCCGTATCTAACCCCATGCTGTACCTGTCCTGGGAGTGTTTGATGGGGACGGTGTAGAGGGAGCTTTACTCTGTATCTAACCCCGTGCTGTACCTGTCCTGGGAGTGTTTGATGGGGACAGTGTAGAGGGAGATTTACTCTGTATCTAACCCCGTGCTGTACCTGTCCTGGGAGTGTTTGATGGGGACAGTGTAGATGTAGCTTTACTCTGTATCTAACCCTATGCTGTACCTGTCCTGGGACTGTTTGATGGGGACAGTGTAGACGGAGATTTACTCTGTATCTAAGCCCGTGCTGTACCTGTCCTGGGAGTGTTTGATGGGGACAGTGTAGAGGGAGATTTACTCTGTATGTAACCCCGTGCTGTACCTGTCCTGGGAGTGATTGATGGGGACAGTGTAGAGGGACCTTTACTCCGAATCTTACCCCGTGCTGTACCTGTCCTGGGAGTGTTTGATGGGGACGGTGTAGAGGGAGCTTTACTCTGTATCTAACCCCGTGCTGTACCTGTCCTGGGAGTGTTTGATGGGGACGGTGTAGAGGAAGCTTTACTTTGTATCTAACCCCGTGCAGTACCTGTCCTGCGAGTGTTTGATGGGGACAGTGTAGAGGGAGCTTTACTCTGTTTCTAACCCCGTGCTGTACCTGTCCTGGGAGTGTTTCATTCGGACGCTGTAGAGGGAGCTTTACTCTGTATCTAACTCCGTGCTGTACCTGTCCTGGGTGTGTTTGATGGGGACAGCGTAGAGGGAGATTTACTCTGTATCTAACCCCGTGCTGTCTCTGTCCTGGGAGTGTTTGATGGGGACAGTGTAGAGGGAGATTTACTCTGTATCTAACCCCGTGCTGTACCTGTCCTGGGAGTGTTTGATGGGGACAGTGTAGAGGGAGATTTACTCTGTATCAAACCCCGTATTGTACCTGTCCTGGGAGTGTTTGATGGGGACAGCGTAGAGGGAGCTTTATTCTGTATCTAACCCTGTGCTGTACCTGTCCTGGGAGTGTTGGATCGGGACAGTGGAGTGGGAGTTTTACTCTGTATCTAACCCCGTGCTGTACCTGTCCTGGGTGTGTTTGATGGGGACGGTGTAGTGGGAGCTTTACTCTCTATCTAACCCCGTGCTGTCCCTGTCCAGAGAGTGTTTGATGGGGCAGTGTAGAGGGAACTTTACTCTGTATCTACCTCCGTGCTGTACCTGTCCTGAGAGTGTTTGATGGGGGACGGTGTAGAGGGAACTTTACTCTGTATCTAACCCCGTGCTATACCTGTCCTGGGAGTGTTTGATGGGGGCAGTGTAGAGGGAGCTTTACTCTGTATCTCACCCCGTGCTGTACCTGTCCTGGGTGTGTTTGATGGGGACGGTGTAGTGGGAGCTTTACTCTGTATCTAACCCTGTGCTGTAGCTGTCCTGGAAGTGTTTTTTGGGGACGGTGTAGCGGGTGATTTACTCTGTATCGAACACCGTGCTGTACCTGTCCTTGGACTGTTTGATGGGGGCAGTGTAGAGGAAGCTTTACTCTGTATCTAACCCCGTGCTGTCCCTCTCCTGGGAGTGTTTGATGGGGACAGTGTAGAGGGAGCTTTACTCTGTATCTAACCCCGTGCTGTACCTGTCCTGGAAGTGTTGGATGGGGACAGTATAGAGGGAGCCTTACTCTGTATCTAAAGCCGTGCTGTACCTGTCCTGGGAGTGATTGATGGGAATTTTCTAGAGGGAGCTTTACTCTGTATCTGACCCTGTGCTGTACCTGTCCTGGGAGTGTTTGATGGGGACGGTGTAGAGGGAGATTTACTCTGTATCTAACCCCGTGCTGTACCTGTCCTGGGAGTGATTGATGGGGACAGTGTAGAGGGAGCTTTACTCTGTATCTAACCCCGTGCTGTACCTGTCCTGGGATTGTTTGATGGGGACAGTGTAGAGGGAGCTTTACTCCGTATCTAACCCCGTGCTGTACCTGTCCTGGGAGTCATTGATGGGGACAGTGTAGAGGGAGCTTTACTCCGTATCTAACCCCGTGCTGTACCTGTCCTGGGAGTGATTGATGGGGACAGTGTAGAGGGAGATTTACTCTGTATCTAACCCCGTGCTGTACCTGTCCTGGGAGTGTTTGATGGGGATTTTCTAGAGGGAGCTTCACTCTGTATCTAACCCCGTGCTGTCCCTGTCCTGGGAGTGATTGATGGGGACAGTGTAGAGGGAGCTTTACTCTGTATCTAACCCCGTGCTGTACCTGTCCTGGGAGTGTTTGATGGGGACAGTGTAGAGGGACCTTTACTCCGAATCTTACCCCGTGCTGTGCCTGTCCTGGGAGTGTTTGATGAGGACAGTGTAGAGGGAGCTTTACTCTGTATCTAATCCCGTGCTGTACCTGTCCTGCGAGTGTTTGATGGGGACAGTGTAGAGGGAGCTTTACTCTGTATCTAACCCCGTGCTGTACCTGTCCTGGGAGTGTTTCATTCGGACGCTGTAGAGGGAGCTTTACTCTGTTTCTATCCCCGTGCTGTACCTGTCCTGGGAGTGTTTGATGGGGACAGTGTAGAGGGAGATTTACTCTGTATCTAACCCCGTGCTGTACCTGTCCTGGGTGTGTTTGATCGGGACAGCGTAGAGGGAGATTTACTCTGTATCTAACCCCGTGCTGCACCTGTCCTGGGAGTGTTTAATGGGGACGGTGTAGAGAGAGCTTTACTCGGTATGTTACCCTGTGCTGTATCTGTCCTGGGAGTGTTTGATGGGGACAGCGTAGAGGGAGATTTACTCTGTATCTAACCCCGTGCTGTCTCTGTCCTGGGAGTGTTTGATGGGGACAGTGTAGAGGGAGATTTACTCTGTATCTAACCCCGTGCTGTACCTGTCCTGGGAGTGTTTCATGCGGACGGTGTAGAGGGAGCTTTACTCTGTATCTAACCCCGTGCTGTACCTGTCCTGGGAGTGTTCGATAGGGACAGTGTAGAGGGAGCTTTACTCTGTATCTATCCCTGTGCTGCACCTGTCCTGGGAGTGTTCGATGCCTACAGTGCAAAGGGAGCTTTACTTTGTATCTATCCCCGTGCAGTACCTGTCCTGGGACTGTTTGATAGGGATGGTGTAGAGGGAAATTTACTCTGTATCTCACCCCGTCCTGTACCTGTCCTGGGAGAGATTGATAGGGACGGTGTAGCGGGAGATTTTCTCTGTATCTAACGCCGTGCTGTAGCTGTCCTGGGAGTGTTTGATGGGGACAGTGTAGAGGGAGATTTACTCTGTATCTAACCCCGTGCTGTACCTGTCCTGGGAGTGTTTGATGGGGACAGTGTAGAGGGAGATTTACTCTGTATCTAACCCCGTGCTGTACCTGTCCTGGGAGTGTTTGATGGGGACAGCGTAGAGGGAGCTTTATTCTGTATCTAACCCTGTGCTGTACCTGTCCTGGGAGTGTTGGATCGGGACAGTGGAGTGGGAGTTTTACTCTGTATCTAACCCCGTGCTGTACCTGTCCTGAGAGTGTTTGATGGGGGACGGTGTAGAGGGAGCTTTACTCTCTATCTAACCCTGTGCTGTCCCTGTCCTGGGAGTGTTTGATGGGGGCAGTGTAGAGGGAGCTTTACTCTGTATCTAACCCCGTGCTGTACCTGTCCTGGGTGTGTTTGATGGGGACGGTGTAGTGGGAGCTTTACTCTGTATCTAACCCTGTGCTGTACCTGTCCTGGAAGTGTTTTTTGGGGACGGTGTAGCGGGTGATTTACTCTGTATCGAACACCGTGCTGTACCTGTCCTTGGACTGTTTGATGGGGGCGGTGTGGAGGGAGCTTTACTCTGTATCTAACCCCGGGCTGTACCAGTCCTGGGAGTGTTTGATGGGGACTTTCTAGAGGGGGCTTTGCTTTGTATCTAACCCGGTGCTGTACCTGTCCTGGGAGTGTTTGATGGGGACGGTGTAGAGGGTGCTTTACTCTGTATCTAACACCGTGCTGTACCTGTCCTGGGAGTGATTGATGGGGACAGTGTAGAGGGAGCTTTATTCTGTATCTTACCCCGTGCTGTACCTGTCCTGGAAGTGTTGGATGGGGACAGTATAGAGGGAGCCTTACTCTGTATCTAAAGCCGTGCTGTAGCTGTCCTGGGAGTGATTGATGGGAATTTTCTAGAGGGAGCTTTACTCTGTATCTGACCCTGTGCTGTACCTGTCCTGGGAGTGTTTGATGGGGACGGTGTAGAGGGAGATTTACTCTGTATCTAACCCCGTGCTGTACCTGTCCTGGGAGTAATTGATGGGGACAGTGTAGAGGGAGCTTTACTCCGTATCTAACCCCGTGCTGTACCTGTCCTGGGAGTGTTTGATGGGGACGGTGTAGAGGGAGCTTTACTCTGTATCTAACCCCGTGCTGTACCTGTCCTGGGAGTGTTTGATGGGGACAGTGTAGATGTAGCTTTACTCTGTATCTAACCCTTTGCTGTACCTGTCCTGGGAGTGTTTGATGGGGACGGTGTAGAGGGAGCATTACTCTGTATCTAACCCCGTGCTGTACCTGTCCTGCGAGTGTTTGATGGGGACAGTGTAGAGGGAGCTTTACTCTGTTTCTAACCCCGTGCTGTACCTGTCCTGGGAGTGTTTCATTCGGACGCTATAGAGGGAGCTTTACTCTGTTTCTATCCCCGTGCTGTACCTGTCCTGGGAGTGTTTGATGGGGACGGTGTAGAGGGAGATTTACTCTGTATCTAACCCCGTGCTGTACCTGTCCTGGGAGTGTTTGATGGGGACAGTGTAGAGGGAGATTTACTCTGTATCTAACCCCGTGCTGTACCTGTCCTGGGAGTGTTTGATGGGGACAGTGTAGAGGGAGATTTACTCTGTATCTAACCCCGTGCTGTACCTGTCCTGGGTGTTTTTGATCGGGACAGCGTAGAGGGAGATTTACTCTGTATCTAACCCCGTGCTGCACCTGTCCTGGGAGTGTTTAATGGGGACGGTGTAGAGAGAGCTTTACTCGGTATGTTACCCTGTGCTGTATCTGTCCTGGGAGTGTTTGATGGGGACTGTGCAGACGGTGCTCTACTCTGTATCTAACCCCGTTCTGTACCTGTCTTGGGCGAGATTGATGGGGACAGTGTAGAGGGAGATTTACTCTGTATCTAACCCCGTGCTGTACCAGTCCTGGGAGTGTTTGATGTGGACAGTGTAGAGGGAGCTTTAGTCTGTATCTAACTCCGTGCTGTACCTGTCCTGGGTGTGTTTGATGGGGACAGCGTAGAGGGAGATTTACTCTGTATCTAACCCCGTGCTGTCTCTGTCCTGGGAGTGCTTGATGGGGACAGTGTAGAGGGAGATTTACTCTGTATCTCACCCCGTGCTGTACCTGTCCTGGGAGTGTTTCATGGGGACGGTGTAGAGGGAGCTTTACTCTGTATCTAACCCCGTGCTGTACCTGTCCTGGGAGTGTTCGATAGGGACAGTGTAGAGGGAGCTTTACTCTGTTTCTAACCCCGTGCTGCACCTGTCCTGGGAGTGTTTGATGGGGACAGTGTAGAGGGAGCTTTACTCTGTATCTAACCCTGTGCTGCACCTGTCCTGGGAGTGTTCGATGCCTACAGTGCAAAGGGAGCTTTACTTTGTATCTATCCCCGTGCAGTACCTGTCCTGGCAGTGTTTGATAGGAATGGTGTAGAGGGAAATTTACTCTGTATCTCACCCCGTCCTGTACCTGTCCTGGGAGAGATTGATAGGGACGGTGTAGCGGGAGATTTTCTCTGTATCTAACGCCGTGCTGTAGCTGTCCTGGGAGTGTTTGATGGGGACGGTGTAGAGGGTTTTTTACTCTGTATCTAACCCCGTGCTGTACCTGTCCTGGGAGTGTTTGATGTGGAGGGTGTAGAGGGAGCTTTACTCTGTATCTAACCCCGTGCTGTACCTGTCCTGGGAGTGTTTGATGGGGACGGTGTAGAGGGAGCTTTACTCTGTAACTAACCCCGTGCTGTCCCTGTCCTGGGAGTGTTTGATGGGGACAGTGTAGAGGGAGCTTTACTCTGTATCTAACCCCGTGCTGTACCTGTCCTGGGAGTGTTTGATGGGGACAGTGTAGAGGTTGCTTTACTCTGTATCTAACCCCGTGCTGTACTTGTCCTGGAAGTGTTGGATGGGGACAGTATAGAGGGAGCCTTACTCTGTATCTAACGCCGTGCTCTGCCTGTACTGGGAATGTTTGATTGGGACAGTGTAGAGGGAGCTTTACTCTGTATCTAACTCGGTGCTGTACCTGTCCTGAGAGTGTTTGATGGGGGACGGTGTAGAGGGAACTTTACTCTGCATCTAACCCCGTGCTATACCTGTCCTGGGAGTGTTTGATGGGGGACGGTGTAGAGGGAGCTTTACTCTGTGTCTAACCCCATGCTGTACCTGTCCAGAGAGTGTTTGATGGGGTAGGGTGTATAAGGAGCTTTACTCTGTATCTAAGCCCGTGCTGTACCTGTCCTGGGAGTGATTGATAGGAATTTTCTAGAGGGAGCTTTACTCTGTATCTGACCCTGTGCTGTACCTGTCCTGGGAGTGTTTGATGGGGACGGTGTAGAGGGAGATTTACTCTGTATCTAACCCCGTGCTGTACCTGTCCTGGGAGTGATTGATGGGGACAGTGTAGAGGGAGCTTTACTCTGTATCTAACCCCGTGCTGTACCTGTCCTGGGAGTGTTTGATGGGGACGGTGGAGAGGGAACTTTACTCTGTATCTAACCCCGTGCTGTACCTGTCCTGGGAGTGTTTGATGGGGACAGTGTAGAGGGAGCTTTACTCTGTATCTAACCCCGTGCTGTACCTGTCCTGGAAGTGTTGGATGGGGACAGTATAGAGGGAGCCTTACTCTGTATCTAAAGCCGTGCTGTACCTGTCCTGGGAGTGATTGATGGGAATTTTCTAGGGGGAGCTTTACTCTGTATCTGACCCTGTGCTGTACCTGTCCTGGGAGTGTTTGATGGGGACGGTGTAGAGGGAGATTTACTCTGTATCTAACCCCGTGCTGTACCTGTCCTGGGAGTGATTGATGGGGACAGTGTAGAGGGAGCTTTACTCCGTATCTAACCCCGTGCTGTACCTGTCCTGGGAGTGTTTGATGGGGACGGTGTAGAGGGAGCTTTACTCTGTATCTAACCCCGTGCTGTACCTGTCCTGGGAGTGTTTGATGGGGACAGTGTAGATGTAGCTTTACTCTGTATCTAACCCTATGCTGTACCTGTCCTGGGACTGTTTGATGGGGACAGTGTAGAGGTAGATTTACTCTGTATCTAAGCCCGTGCTGTACCTGTCCTGGGAGTGTTTGATGGGGACGGTGTAGAGGGAGCTTTACTCTGTATCTAAGCCCGTGCTGTACCTGTCCTGGGAGTGTTTGATGGGGATTTTCTAGAGGGAGCTTCACTCTGTATCTAACCCCGTGCTGTACCTGTCCTGGGAGTGTTTGATGGGGACAGTGTAGAAGGAGATTTACTCTGTATCTAACCCCGTGCTTTCCCTGTCCTGGGAGTGATTGATGGGGACAGTGCAGAGGGAGCTTTACTCTATATCTAACCCCGTGCTGTACCTGTCCTGGGAGTGTTTGATGGGGACGGTGTAGAGGGAGCTTTACTCTGTATCTAACCCCGTGCTGTACCTGTCCTGGGAGTGTTTGATGGGGACGGTGTAGAGGGAGCTTTACTCTGTTTCTAACCCCGTGCTGTACCTGTCCTGGGAGTGTTTCATTCGGACGCTGTAGAGGGAGCTTTACTCTGTTTCTATCCCCGTGCTGTTCCTGTCCTGGGAGTGTTTGATGGGGACAGTGTAGAGGGAGCTTTACTCTGTTTCTAACCCCGTGCTGTACCTGTCCTGGGAATGTTTGATGTGGAGGGTGTAGAGGGAGCTTTACTCTGTATCTTACCCCGTGCTGTCCCTGTCCTGGGAGTGTTTGATGGGGATGGTGTGGAGGGAACTTTACTCTGTATCTTACCCCGTGCTGTTCCAGTCCTAGGAGTGTTTGATGCGGACGTTGTAGAGGGAGCTTTACTCTGTATCTAACCCGTGCTGTACCTGTCTTGGGCGAGATTGATGGGGACAGTGTAGAGGGAGATTTACTCTGTATCTAACCCCGTGCTGTACCAGTCCTGGGAGTGTTTGATGTGGACAGTGTAGAGGGAGCTTTACTCTGTATCTTACTCCGTGCTGTACCTGTCCTGGGTGTGTTTGATGGGGACAGCGTAGAGGGACATTTACTCTGTATCTAACCCCGTGCTGTCTCTGTCCTGGGAGTGTTTGATGGGGACAGTGTAGAGGGAGATTTACTCTGTATCTAACCCCGTGCTGCACCTGTCCTGGGAGTGTTTGATGGGGACGGTGTAGAGAGAGCTTTACTCGGTATGTTACCCTGTGCTGTATCTGTCCTGGGAGTGTTTGATGGGGACTGTGCAGACGGTGCTCTACTCTGTATCTAACCCCGTTCTGTACCTGTCTTGGGCGAGATTGATGGGGACAGTGTAGAGGGAGCTTTACTCTGTATCTAACCCCGTGCTGTACCAGTCCTGGGAGTGTTTGATGGGGACAGTGTAGAGGGAGATTTACTCCGTATCTAACCCCGTGCTGTACCTGTCCTGGGAGTGTTTGATGTGGAGGGTGTAGAGGGAGCTTTACTCTGTATCTAACCCCGTGCTGTGCCTGTCCTGGGAGTGTTTGATGGGGACGGTGTAGAGGGAGATTTACTCTGTATCTTACCCCGTGCTGTACCTGTCCTGGGAGTGATTGATGGGGACAGTGCAGAGGGAGCTTTACTCTGCATCTAACCCCGTGCTGTGCCTGTCCTGGGAGAGTTTGATGGGGACGGTGGAGAGGGAGATTTACTCTGTATCTAACCCCGTGCTGTACCTGTCCTGGGAGTGTTTGATGGGGACAGCGTAGAGGGAGCTTTATTCTGTATCAAACCCTGTGCTGTACCTGTCCTGGAAGTGTTGGATCGGGACAGTGGAGTGCGAGCTTTACTCTGTATCTAACCCCGTGCTGTACCTGTCCTGGGAGTGTTTGATGCGGTCAGTGTAGAGGGAGCTTTACTCTGTATCTAACCCCGTGCTGTACCTGTCCTGGGACTGCTTGATGGGGTCAGCGTAGTGGGAAATTTACTCTGTATCTAACCCTGTGCTGTACATGTCCTGGAAGTGTTGGATGGGGACAGTATAGAGGGAGCTTTACTCTGTATCTAACCCCGTGCTGTACCTGTCCTGGGAGTTTTTGATGGGGACAGTGTAGAGGGAGCCTTACTCTGTATCTAACCCCGTGCTGCACCTGTCCTGGAAATGTTGGATGGTGACAGTGTAGAGGGAGCTTTACTCTGTATCTAACCCCGTGCTGTACCTGTCCTGGAAGTGTTTGATGGGGACAGGGTACAGGGAGCCTTACTCTGTACCTGTCCTGGAAATGTTGGATGGGGACAGTGTAGAGGGAGCTTTACTGTGTATCTAACCCCATGCTGTACCTGTCCTGGGAGTGTTTGATGGGGACGGTGTAGAGGGAACTATACTCTGTATCTTACTCCGTGCTGTACTTGTCCTGAGAGTGTTTGATGGTGGACGGTGTAGAGGGAGCTTTACTCTGTATCTAACCCCATGCTGTACCTGTCCTGGGAGTGTTTGATGGTGATTTTCTAGATGGAGTTTACTCTGTATCTAACCCCGTGCTGTCCCTGTCCAGAGAGTGTTTGATGGGGACGCTGTAGAAGGAGCTTTACTCTCTATCTAACCCCGTGCTGTACCTGTCCTGGGAGTGATTGATGGGGACAGTGTAGAGGGAGCTTTACTCTGTATCTAACCCCGTGCTGTACCTGTCCTTGGAGTGTTAGATGGGGACAGTGTAGAGGGAGCTTTACTCTGTATCTAACCCCGTGCTGTACCTGTCCTGGGAATGTTTGATGGGGACAGTGTAGAGGTAGCTTTACTCTGTTTCTAACCCCGTGCTGTACCTGTCCTGGAAGTGTTGCATGGGGACAGTGCAGAGGGAGCTTTACTCTGTATCTAACCCCGTGCTGTACCTGTCCTGGGAGAGTTTGATGGGGACGGTGTAGAGGGAGCCTTACTTTGTATCTAACCCCGTGCGTTACCTGTCCTGGAAATGTTGGATGGGGACAGTGTAGAGGGAGCTTTACTCTGTATCTAACCCCGTGCTGTACCTGTCCTGGGAGTGTTGGATCGGGACAGTGGAGTGGGAGTTTTACTCTGTATCTAACCCCGTGCTGTACCTGTCCTGAGAGTGTTTGATGGGGGACGGTGTAGAGGGAGCTTTACTCTCTATCTAACCCCGTGCTGTCCCTGTCCAGAGAGTGTTTGATGGGGCAGTGTAGAGGGAACTTTACTCTGTATCTACCTCCGTGCTGTACCTGTCCTGAGAGTGTTTGATGGGGGACGGTGTAGAGGGAACTTTACTCTGTATCTAACCCCGTGCTATACCTGTCCTGGGAGTGTTTGATGGGGGCAGTGTAGAGGGAGCTTTACTCTGTATCTAACCCCGTGCTGTACCTGTCCTGGGTGTGTTTGATGGGGACGGTGTAGTGGGAGCTTTACTCTGTATCTAACCCTGTGCTGTACCTGTCCTGGAAGTGTTTTTTGGGGACGGTGTAGAGGGTGATTTACTCTGTATCGAACACCGTGCTGTACCTGTCCTTGGACTGTTTGATGGGGCCGGTGTGGAGGGAGCTTTACTCTGTATCTAACCCCGGGCTGTACCTGTCCTGGGAGTGTTTGATGGGGACTTTCTAGAGGGGGCTTTACTTCGTATCTAACCCGGTGCTGTACCTGTCCTGGGAGTGTTTGATGGGGACGGTGTAGAGGGTGCTTTACTCTGTATCTAACACCGTGCCGTACCTGTCCTGGGAGTGATTGATGGGGACAGTGTAGAGGGAGCTTTATTCTGTATCTTACCCCGTGCTGTATCTGTCCTGGGAGTGATTGATGGGGACAGTGTAGAGGGAGCTTTACTCTGTATCTAACCCCGTGCTGTCCCTGTCCTGGGAGTGTTTGATGGGGACAGTGTAGAGGGAGCTTTACTGTGTATCTAACCCCGTGCTGTACCTGTCCTGGAAGTGTTGGATGGGGACAGTATAGAGGGAGCTTTACTCTGTAACTAACCCCGTGCTGTACCTGTCCTGGGAGTGATTGATGGGAATTTTCTAGAGGGAGCTTTACTCTGTATCTGACCCTGTGCTGTACCTGTCCTGGGAGTGTTTGATGGGGACGGTGTAGAGGGAGATTTACTCTGTATCTAACCCCGTGATGTACCTGTCCTGGGAGTGTTTGATGGGGACAGTGTAGAGGGAGCTTTACTCTGTATCTAACCCCGTGCTGTACCTGTCCTGGGAGTGTTTGATGGGGACAGTGTAGAGGGAGCTTTACTCTGTATCTAACCCCGTGCTGTACCTGTCCTGGGAGTGTTTGATGGGGACAGTGTAGATGTAGCTTTACTCTGTATCTAACCCCGTGCTGTACCTGTCCTGGGAGTGTTTGATGGGGACAGTGTAGAGGGAGCTTTACTCTGTATCTAACCCCGTGCTGTCCCTGTCCTGGAAGTGTTGGATGGGGACAGTATAGAGGGAGCCTTACTCTGTATCTAAAGCCGTGCTGTACCTGTCCTGGGAGTGATTGATGGGAATTTTCTAGAGGTAGCTTATCTGACCCTGTGCTGTACCTGTCCTGGGAGTGTTTGATGGGGACAGTGTAGAGGGAGATTTACTCTGTATCTAACCCCGTGCTGTACCTGTCCTGGGAGTGATTGATGGGGACAGTGTAGAGGGAGCTTTACTCCGTATCTAACCCCGTGCTGTACCTGTCCTGGGAGTGTTTGATGGGGACAGTGTAGATGTAGCTTTACTCTGTATCTAACCCTATGCTGTACCTGTCCTGGGACTGTTTGATGGGGACAGTGTAGAGGTAGATTTACTCTGTGTCTAAGCCCGTGCTGTACCTGTCCTGGGAGTGTTTGATGGGGACAGTGTAGATGGAGCTTTACTCTGTATCTAAGCCCGTGCTGTACCTGTCCTGGGAGTGTTTGATGGGGATTTTCTAGCGGGAGCTTTACTCTGTATCTAACCCCGTGCTGTCCCTGTCCTGGGAGTGTTTGATGGGGACAGTGTAGAGGGACCTTTACTCCGAATCTTACCCCGTGCTGTGCCTGTCCTGGGAGTGTTTGATGGGGACGGTGTAGAGGGAGCTTTACTCTGTATCTAACCCCGTGCTGTACCTGTCCTGCGAGTGTTTGATTGGGACAGTGTAGAGGGAGCTTTACTCTGTATCTAACCCCGTGCTGTACCTGTCCTGGGAGTGTTTGATGGGGACAGTGTAGAGGGAGCTTTACTCTGTATCTTACCCCGTGCTGTACCTGTCATGGGAGTGTTTCATTCGGACGCTGTAGAGGGAGCTTTACTCTGTTTCTATCCCCGTGCTGTACCTGTCCTGGGAGTGTTTGATGGGGACAGTGTAGAGGGAGCTTTACTCTGTATCTAACCCCGTGCTGTACCTGTCCTGGGAATGTTTGATGTGGAGGGTGTAGAGGGAGCTTTACTCTGTATCTAACCCCGTGCTGTCCCTGTCCTGGGAGTGTTTGATGGGGATGGTGTGGAGGGAGCTTTACTCTGTATCTTACCCCGTGCTGTTCCAGTCCTGGGAGTGTTTGATGCGGATGTTGTAGAGGGAGCTTTACTCGGTATGTAACCCTGTGCTGTATCAGTCCTGGGAGTGTTTGATGGGGACTGTGCAGACGGTGCTCTACTCTGTATCTAACCCCGTGCTGTACCTGTCTTGGGCGAGATTGATGGGGACAGTGTAGAGGGAGATTTACTCTGTATCTAACCCCGTGCTGTACCAGTCCTGGGAGTGTTTGATGTGGACAGTGTAGAGGGAGCTTTACTCTGTATCTAACTCCGTGCTGTACCTGTCCTGGGTGTGTTTGATGGGGACAGCGTAGAGGGAGATTTACTCTGTATGTAACCCCGTGCTGTCTCTGTCCTGGGAGTGTTTGATGGGGACAGTGTAGAGCGAGATTTACTCTGTATCTAACCCCGTGCTGCACCTGTCCTGGGAGTGTTTGATGGGGACGGTGTAGAGAGAGCTTTACTCGGTATGTTACCCTGTGCTGTTTCTGTCCTGGGAGTGTTTGATGGGGACTGTGCAGACGGTGCTCTACTCTGTATCTAACCCCGTTCTGTACCTGTCTTGGGCGAGATTGATGGGGACAGTGTAGAGGGAGATTTACTCTGTATCTAACCCCGTGCTGTACCTGTCCTGGGAGTGTTTGATGTGGACAGTGTAGAGGGAGCTTTACTCTGTATCTAACCCCGTGCTGTACCAGTCCTGGGAGTGTTTGATGTGGACAGTGTAGAGGGAGCTTTACTCTGTATCTAACTCCGTGCTGTACCTGTCCTGGGTGTGTTTGATAGGGATGGTGTAGAGGGAAATTTACTCTGTATCTCACCCCGTCCTGTACCTGTCCTGGGAGAGATTGATGGGGACAGTGTAGAAGGAGATTTTCTCTGTATCTAACGCCGTGCTGTAGCTGTCCTGGGAGTGTTTGATGGGGACGGTGTAGAGGGAGCTTTACTCTGTATCTAAACCCGTGCTGTACCTGTCCTGGGAGTGTTTGATGGGGACGGTGTAGAGGGTTCTTTACTCTGTATCTAACCCCGTGCTGTACCTGTCCTGGGAGTGTTTGATGTGGAGGGTGTAGAGGGAGCTTTACTCTGTATCTAACCCCGTGCTGTCCCTGTCCTGGGAGTGTTTGATGGGGACGGTGTAGAGGGAGCTTTACTCTGTATCGAACCCCGTGCTGTTCCAGTCCTGGGAGTGTTTGATGCGGACATTGTAGAGGGAGCTTTACTCGGTATCTAACCCTCTGCTGTATCTGTCCTGGGAGTGTTTGATGGGGACTGTGCAGACGGTGCTTTACTCTGTATTTAACCCCGTGCTGTACCTGTCTTGGGAGAGATTGATGGGGACAGTGTAGAGGGAGCTTTACTTTGTATCTAACCCCGTGCTGTACCTGTCCTGGGAGTGTTTGATGGGGACGGTGTAGAGGGAGCTTTACTCTGTAACTAACCCCGTGCTGTCCCTGTCCTGGGAGTGTTTGATGGGGACAGTGCAGAGGGAACTTTACTCTGCATCTAACCCCGTGCTATACCTGTCCTGGGAGTGTTTGATGGGGGACGGTGTAGAGGGAGCTTTACTCTGTTTCTAACCCCATGCTGTACCTGTCCAGAGTGTGTTTGATGGGGTAGGGTGTAGAAGGAGCTTTACTCTGTATCTAAGCCCGTGCTGTACCTGTCCTGGGAGTGATTGATGGGGACGGTGTAGAGGGAGATTTACTCTGTATCTAACCCCGTGCTGTACCTGTCCTTGGAGTGTTTGATGGGTACTGTGTAGAGGGAGCCTTACTCTGTATCTAACCCCGTGCTCTACCTGTCCTGGGATTGTTTGATGGGGACAGTGTAGAGGGAGCTTTACTGTATATCTAACCCCGTGCTGTACCTGTTCTGGAAGTGTTGGATGGGGACAGTGTAGAGGGAGCTTTACTCTGTATCTAACCCCGTGCTGTACCTGTCCTGGAAGTGTTGGATGGGGACAGTATAGAGGGAGCCTTACTCTGTATCTAACGCCGTGCTCTGCCTGTACTGGGAATGTTTGATTGGGACAGTGTAGAGGGAGCTTTACTCTGTATCTAACTCGGTGCTGTACCTGTCCTGAGAGTGTTTGATGGGGGACGGTGTAGAGGGAACTTTACTCTGCATCTAACCCCGTGCTATACCTGTCCTGGGAGTGTTTGATGGGGGACGGTGTAGAGGGAGCTTTACTCTGTTTCTAACCCCATGCTGTACCTGTCCAGAGAGTGTTTGATGGGGTAGGGTGTAGAAGGAGCTTTACTCTGTATCTAAGCCCGTGCTGTACCTGTCCTGGGAGTGATTGATGGGAATTTTCTAGAGGGAGCTTTACTCTGTATCTGACCCTGTGCTGTACCTGTCCTGGGAGTGTTTGATGGGGACGGTGTAGAGGGAGATTTACTCTGTATCTAACCCCGTGCTGTACCTGTCCTGGGAGTGATTGATGGGGACAGTGTAGAGGGAGCTTTACTCTGTATCTAACCCCGTGCTGTACCTGTCCTGGGAGTGTTTGATGGGGCAGGGTGTAGAGGGAGCTTTACTCTGTATCTAACACCGTGCTGTACCTGTCCTGGGAGTGTTTGATGGGGACGGTGGAGAGGGAACTTTACTCTGTATCTAACCCCGTGCTGTCCCTGTCCTGGGAGTGTTTGATGGGGACAGTGTAGAGGGAGCTTTACTCTGTATCTAACCCCGTGCTGTACCTGTCCTGGAAGTGTTGGATGGGGACAGTATAGAGGGAGCCTTACTCTGTATCTAACGCCGTGCTCTGCCTGTACTGGGAATGTTTGATTGGGACAGTGTAGAGGGAGCTTTACTCTGTATCTAACTCGGTGCTGTACCTGTCCTGGGAGTGTTTGATGGGGGACGGTGTAGAGGGAACTTTACTCTGCATCTAACCCCGTGCTATACCTGTCCTGGGAGTGTTTGATGGGGGACGGTGTAGAGGGAGCTTTACTCTGTTTCTAACCCCGTGCTGTACCTGTCCTGGGAGTGTTTGATGGGGTAGGGTGTAGAGGGAGCTTTACTCTGTATCTAACCCCATGCTGTACCTGTCCAGAGAGTGTTTGATGGGGTAGGGTGTAGAAGGAGCTTTACTCTGTATCTAAGCCCGTGCTGTACCTGTCCTGGGAGTGATTGATGGGAATTTTCTAGAGGGAGCTTTACTCTGTATCTGACCCTGTGCTGTACCTGTCCTGGGAGTGTTTGATGGGGACGGTGTAGAGGGAGATTTACTCTGTATCTAACCCCGTGCTGTACCTGTCCTGGGAGTGATTGATGGGGACAGTGTAGAGGGAGCTTTACTCTGTATCTAACCCCGTGCTGTACCTGTCCTGGGAGTGTTTGATGGGGCAGGGTGTAGAGGGAGCTTTACTCTGTATCTAACACCGTGCTGTACCTGTCCTGGGAGTGTTTGATGGGGACGGTGGAGAGGGAACTTTACTCTGTATCTAACCCCGTGCTGTCCCTGTCCTGGGAGTGTTTGATGGGGACAGTGTAGAGGGAGCTTTACTCTGTATCTAACCCCGTGCTGTACCTGTCCTGGAAGTGTTGGATGGGGACAGTATAGAGGGAGCCTTACTCTGTATCTAAAGCCGTGCTGTACCTGTCCTGGCAGTGATTGATGGGAATTTTCTAGAGGTAGCTTATCTGACCCTGTGCTGTACCTGTCCTGGGAGTGTTTGATGGGGACGGTGTAGAGGGAGATTTACTCTGTATCTAACCCCGTGCTGTACCTGTCCTGGGAGTGATTGATGGGGACAGTGTAGAGGGAGCTTTACTCCGTATCTAACCCCGTGCTGTACCTGTCCTGGGAGTGTTTGATGGGGACAGTGTGGAGGGAGCCTTACTCTGTATCTAACCCCGTGCTGTACCTGTCCTGGAAATGTTGGATGGGGACAGTGTAGAGGGAGCTTTACTCTGTATCTAACCCCGTGCTGTACCTGTCCTGGAAGTGTTTGATGGGGACAGTGTAGAGGGAGCCTTACTCTGTACCTGTCCTGGAAATGTTGGAAGGGGACAGTGTAGAGGGAGCTTTACTCTGTATCTCACCCCGTGCTGTACCTGTCCTGGGAGTGTTTGATGGGGACAGTGTAGAGGGAGCTTTACTCTGTATCTAACCCCGTGCTGTACCTGTCCTGGAAGTGTTGGATGGGGACAGTGTAGTGGGAGATTTACTCTGTATCTAACCCCGTGCTGTACCTGTCCTGTGAGTGTTTGATGGGGAAGGTGTAGAGGGAGATTTACTCTGTATCTAACCCCGTGCTGTCCCTGTCCTGGGAGTGTTTGATGGGGACAGTGTAGAGGGAGCTTTTCTCTGTATCTAACCCTGTCCTGTACCTGTCATGGGAGTGTTGGATGGGGACAGTGTATAGGGAGCTTTACTCTGTATCTAACACCGTGCTGTACCTGTCCTGGGAGTGATTGATGGGGACAGTGTAGAGG
The DNA here is from genome assembly GCA_026770705.1 of Isurus oxyrinchus. Classification (NCBI taxonomy): domain Eukaryota; kingdom Metazoa; phylum Chordata; class Chondrichthyes; order Lamniformes; family Lamnidae; genus Isurus; species Isurus oxyrinchus. The sequence goes on from JANJGN010002135.1 coordinate 55,070, forward strand.
GACTTTACTCTGTATCTCACCCCGTGCTGTACCTGTCCTGGGAGTGTTTGATGGGGACAGTGTAGAGGGAGCTTTACTCTGTATCTAACCCCGTGCTGTACCTGTCCTGGGAGTGTTTGATGGGGATAGTGTAGAGGGAGCTTTACTCTGTATCTAACCCCGTGCTGTACCTGTCCTGGGAGTGTTTGATGGGGACGGTGTAGAGGGAGATTTACTCTGCATCTAACCCTGTGCTGTACCTGTCCTGGGATTGTTTGATGGGGACAGTGTAGAGGGAGCTTTACTGTGTATCTATCCCCGTGCTGTACCTGTCCTGGAAGTGTTGGATGGGCACAGTGTAGAGGGAGCTTTACTCTGTATCTAACCCCGTGCTGTACCTGTCCTGGGAGTGTTTGATGGGGACGGTGTAGAGGGAGCTTTACTCTGTATCTAACCCCGTGCTGTACCTGTCCTGGGAGTGATTGATGGGGACAGTGTAGAGGGAGCTTTACTCCGTATCTAACCCCGTGCTGTACCTGTCCTGGGAGTGTTTGATGGGGACGGTGTAGAGGGAGCTTTACTCTGTATCTAAGCCCGTGCTGTACCTGTCCTGGGAGTGTTTGATGGGGACAGTGTAGATGGAGCTTTACTCTGTATCTAAGCCCGTGCTGTACCTGTCCTGGGACTGTTTGATGGGGATTTTCTAGCGGGAGCTTTACTCTCTATCTAACCCCGTGCTGTCCCTGTCCTGGGAGTGTTTGATGGGGACAGTGTAGAGGGACCTTTACTCCGAATCTTACCCCGTGCTGTGCCTGTCCTGGGAGTGTTTGATGGGGACGGTGTAGAGGGAGCTTTACTCTGTATCTAACCCCGTGCTGTACCTGTCCTGGGAGTGTTTGATTGGGACAGTGTAGAGGGAGCTTTACTCTGTATCTTACCCCGTGCTGTACCTGTCATGGGAGTGTTTCATTCGGACGCTGTAGAGGGAGCTTTACTCTGTTTCTATCCCCGTGCTGTACCTGTCCTGGGAGTGTTTGATGGGGACAGTGTAGAGGGAGCTTTACTCTGTATCTAACCCCGTGCTGTACCTGTCCTGGGAATGTTTGATGTGGAGGGTGTAGAGGGAGCTTTACTCTGTATCTAACCCCGTGCTGTCCCTGTCCTGGGAGTGTTTGATGGGGATGGTGTGGAGGGAGCTTTACTCTGTATCTTACCCCGTGCTGTTCCAGTCCTGGGAGTGTTTGATGCGGATGTTGTAGAGGGAGCTTTACTCGGTATGTAACCCTGTGCTGTATCTGTCCTGGGAGTGTTTGATGGGGACTGTGCAGACGGTGCTCTACTCTGTATCTAACCCCGTGCTGTACCTGTCTTGGGCGAGATTGATGGGGACAGTGTAGAGGGAGATTTACTCTGTATCTAACCCCGTGCTGTACCAGTCCTGGGAGTGTTTGATGTGGACAGTGTAGAGGGAGCTTTACTCTGTATCTAACTCCGTGCTGTACCTGTCCTGGGTGTGTTTGATGGGGACAGCGTAGAGGGAGATTTACTCTGTATGTAACCCCGTGCTGTCTTTGTCCTGGGAGTGTTTGATGGGGACAGTGTAGAGGGAGATTTACTCTGTATCTAACCCCGTGCTGCACCTGTCCTGGGAGTGTTTGATGGGGACGGTGTAGAGAGAGCTTTACTCGGTATGTTACCCTGTGCTGTATCTGTCCTGGGAGTGTTTGATGGGGACTGTGCAGACGGTGCTCTACTCTGTATCTAACCCCGTTCTGTACCTGTCTTGGGCGAGATTGATGGGGACAGTGTAGAGGGAGATTTACTCTGTATCTAACCCCGTGCTGTACCAGTCCTGGGAGTGTTTGATGTGGACAGTGTAGAGGGAGCTTTACTCTGTATCTAACTCCGTGCTGTACCTGTCCTGGGTGTGTTTGATAGGGATGGTGTAGAGGGAAATTTACTCTGTATCTCACCCCGTCCTGTACCTGTCCTGGGAGAGATTGATTGGGACGGTGTAGAGGGAGATTTTCTCTGTATCTAACGCCGTGCTGTAGCTGTCCTGGGAGTGTTTGATGGGGACGGTGTAGAGGGAGCTTTACTCTGTATCTAAACCCGTGCTGTACCTGTCCTGGGAGTGTTTGATGGGAACGGTGTAGAGGGTTCTTTACTCTGTATCTAACCCCGTGCTGTACCTGTCCTGGGAGTGTTTGATGTGGAGGGTGTAGAGGGAGCTTTACTCTGTATCTAACCCCGTGCTGTCCCTGTCCTGGGAGTGTTTGATGGGGACGGTGTAGAGGGAGCTTTACTCTGTATCGAACCCCGTGCTGTACCTGTCCTGGGAGTGTTTGATGGGGACGGTGTAGAGGGAGCTTTACTCTGTAACTACCCCCGTGCTGTCCCTGTCCTGGGAGTGTTTGATGGGGACAGTGTAGAGGGAGCTTTACTCTGTATCTAACCCCGTGCTGTACCTGTCCTGGGAGTGTTTGATGGGGACGGTGTAGAGGGAGCTTTACTCTGTAACTAACCCCGTGCTGTCCCTGTCCTGGGAGTGTTTGATGGGGACAGTGTAGAGGGAGCTTTACTCTGTATCTAACCCCGTGCTGTACCTGTCCTGGAAGTGTTGGATGGGGACAGTATAGAGGGAGCCTTACTCTGTATCTAACGCCGTGCTCTGCCTGTACTGGGAATGTTTGATTGGGACAGTGCAGAGGGAGCTTTACTCTGTATCTAACTCGGTGCTGTACCTGTCCTGAGAGTGTTTGATGGGGGACGGTGTAGAGGGAGCTTTACTCTGCATCTAACCCCGTGCTATACCTGTCCTGGGAGTGTTTGATGGGGGACGGTGTAGAGGGAGCTTTACTCTGTTTCTAACCCCATGCTGTACCTGTCCAGAGAGTGTTTGATGGGGTAGGGTGTAGAAGGAGCTTTACTCTGTATCTAAGCCCGTGCTGTACCTGTCCTGGGAGCGATTGATGGGGACGGTGTAGAGGGAGATTTACTCTGTATCTAACCCCGTGCTGTACCTGTCCTGGGAGTGTTTGATGGGTACTGTGTAGAGGGAGCCTTACTCTGTATCTAACCCCGTGCTCTACCTGTCCTGGGATTGTTTGATGGGGACAGTGTAGAGGGAGCTTTACTGTATATCTAACCCCGTGCTGTACCTGTTCTGGAAGTGTTGGATGGGGACAGTGTAGAGGGAGCTTTACTCTGTATCTAACCCCGTGCTGTACCTGTCCTGGGAGTGTTTGATGGGGACAGTGTGGAGGGAGCCTTACTCTGTATCTAACCCCGTGCTGTACCTGTCCTGGAAATGTTGGATGGGGACAGTGTAGAGGGAGCTTTACTCTGTATCTAACCCCGTGCTGTACCTGTCCTGGAAGTGTTTGATGGGGACAGTGTAGAGGGAGCCTTACTCTGTACCTGTCCTGGAAATGTTGGATGGGGACAGTGTAGAGGGAGCTTTACTCTGTATCTCACCCCGTGCTGTACCTGTCCTGGGAGTGTTTGATGGGGACAGTGTAGAGGGAGCTTTACTCTGTATCTAACCCCGTGCTGTACCTGTCCTGGAAGTGTTGGATGGGGACAGTGTAGTGGGAGATTTACTCTGTATCTAACCCCGTGCTGTACCTGTCCTGTGAGTGTTTGATGGGGAAGGTGTAGAGGGAGATTTACTCTGTATCTAACCCCGTGCTGTCCCTGTCCTGGGAGTGTTTGATGGGGACAGTGTAGAGGGAGCTTTTCTCTGTATCTAACCCTGTCCTGTACCTGTCATGGGAGTGTTGGATGGGGACAGTGTATAGGGAGCTTTACTCTGTATCTAACACCGTGCTGTACCTGTCCTGGGAGTGATTGATGGGGACAGTGTAGAGGGAGCTTTACTCTGCATCTAACCCTGTGCTGTACCTGTCCTGGGATTGTTTGATGGGGACAGTGTAGAGGGAGCTTTACTGTGTATCTATCCCCGTGCTGTACCTGTCCTGGAAGTGTTGGATGGGCACAGTGTAGAGGGAGCTTTACTCTGTATCTAACCCCGTGCTGTACCTGTCCTGGGAGTGTTTGATGGGGACAGTGTGGAGTGAGCCTTACTCTGTATCTAACCCCGTGCTTACCTGTCCTGGAAATGTTGGATGGGGACAGTGTAGAGGGAGTTTTACTCTGTATCTAACCTCGTGCTGTACCTGTCCTGGAAGTGTTTGATGGGGACAGTGTAGAGGGAGCCTTACTCTGTACCTGTCCTGGAAATGTTGGATGGGGACAGTGTAGAGGGAGCTTTACTCTGTATCTCACCCCGTGCTGTACCTGTCCTGGGAGTGTTTGATGGGGACAGTGTAGAGGGAGCTTTACTCTGTATCTAACCCCGTGCTGTACCTGTCCTGGAAGTGTTGGATGGGGACAGTGTAGTGGGAGATTTACTCTGTATCTAACCCCGTGCTGTACCTGTCCTGTGAGTGTTTGATGGGGAAGGTGTAGCGGGAGCTTTACTCTGTATCTTACCCCGTGCTGTACCTGTCCTGGGAGTGTTTGATGGGGACAGTGTAGAGGGAGCTTTACTCTGTATCTAACCCTGTCCTGTACCTGTCATGGGAGTGTTGGATGGGGACAGTGTATAGGGAGCTTTACTCTGTATCTAACACCGTGCTGTACCTGTCCTGGGAGTGATTGATGGGGACAGTGTAGAGGGAGCTTTACTCTGTATCTAACCCCGTGCTGTACCTGTCCTGGGAGTGTTTAATGGGGACAGTGTAGAGGGAGCTTTAGTCTGTATCTAACCCCGTGCTGTACCTGTCCTGGGAGTGTTTGATGGGGACAGTGTAGAGGGAGCTTTACTCTGTATCTAACCCCGTGCTGTACCTGTCCTGGGAGTGTTTGATGGGGACAGTGTAGAGGGAGCTTTACTCTGTATCTAACCCTGTGCTGTACCTGTCCTGGGAGTGTTTGATGGGGACAGTGTAGTGGGAGCTTTTCTCTGTATCTAACCCCGTGCTGTACCTGTCCTCGGAGTGTTTGATGGGTACTGTGTAGAGGGAGCCTTACTCTGTATCTAACCCCGTGCTCTACCTGTCCTGGGATTGTTTGATGGGGACAGTGTAGATGGAGCTTTACTGTGTATCTCACCCCGTGCTGTACCTGTCCTGGAAGTGTTGGATGGGGACAGTGTAGAGGGAGCTTTACTCTGTATCTAACCCCGTGCTGTACCTGTCCTGGGAGTGTTTGATGGGGACAGTGTGGAGGGAGCCTTACTCTGTATCTAACCCCGTGCTGTACCTGTCCTGGAAATGTTGGATGGGGACAGTGTAGAGGGAGCTTTAGTCTGTATCTAACCCCGTGCTGTACCTGTCCTGGAAGTGTTTGATGGGGACAGTGTAGAGGGAGCCTTCCTCTGTACCTGTCCTGGAAATGTTGGATGGGGACAGTGTAGAGGGAGCTTTACTCTGTATCTCACCCCGTGCTGTTCCTGTCCTGGGAATGTTTGATGGGGACAGTGTAGAGGGAGATTTACTCTGTATCTAACCCCTTGCTGTACCTGTCCTGGGAGTGTTTGATGGGGACAGTGTAGAGGGAGATTTACTCTGTATCTAACCCCGTGCTGTACCTGTCCTGGGAGTGTTTGATGGGGACGGTGTAGAGGGAGCTTTACTCTGTATCTAACCCCGTGCTGTACCTGTCCTGGGAGTGTTTGATGGGGACAGTGTAGAGGGAGCTTTACTCTGTATCTAACCCCGTGCTGTACCTGACCTGGGAGTGTTTGATGGGGACGGTGTAGAAGGAGATTTACTCTGTATCTAACCCCGTGCAGTACCTGTCCTGGGTGTGTTTGATGGGGACAGTGTAGAGGGAGCTTTACTCTGTATCTAACCCCGTGCTGTACCTGTCCTGGGAGTGTTTGATTCGGACTGTGTAGAAAGAGCTTTACTCTGTATCTAACCCCGTGCTGTACATGTCCTGGGAGTGTTTGATGGGGACAGTGTAAAGGGAGCTTTACTCTGTATCTAACCCCATGCTGTACCTGTCCTGGGAGTGTTTGATGGGGACAGTGTAGAGGGAGATTTACTCTGTATCTAACCCCGTGCTGCACCTGTCCTGGGAGTGTTTGATGGGGACAGTGTAGAGGGAGCTTTATTCTGTATCTAACCCCGTGCTGTACCTGTCCTGGGAGTGTTTGATAGGGACAGTGTAGGGGGAGATTTACTCTGTATCTAACCCCCGTGCTGTACCTGTCCTGGGAGTGTTTGATGGGGACAGTGTAGAGGAAGCTTTACTCTGTATCTAACCCCGTGCTGTACCTGTCCAGGGAGTGTTTGATGGGGAGAGTGTAGAGGGAGATTTACTCTGTATCTAACCCCGTGCTGTACCTGTCCTGGGAGTGTTTGATGGTGACAGTGCAGAGGGAGATTTACTCTGTATCTAACCCCGTGCTGTACATGTCCTGGGAGTGTTTGATGGGGACAGTGTAGAGGGAGCTTTACTCTGTATCTAACCCCGTGCTGTACCTGTCCTGGGAGTGTTTGATGGGGACAGTGTAGAGGGAGCTTTACTCTGTATCTAACCCCGTGCTGTACCTGTCCTGGGAGTGTTTGATGGGGACAGTGTAGAGGGAGATTTACTCTGTATCCAACCCCGTGCTGTACATGTCCAGGGAGTGACTGATGGGGACGGTGTAGAGGGAGATTTACTCTGTATCTAACCCCGTGCTGTACCTGTCCTGGGAGTGTTTGATGGGGACAGTGTAGAGGGAGCTTTACTCTGTATCTAACCCCGTGCTGTACCTGTCCTGGGAGTGTTTGATGGAGACAGTGTAGAGGGAGATTTACTCTGTATCTAACCCCGTGCTGTACCTGTCCTGGGAGTGTTTGATGGGGACAGTGTAGAGGGAGATTTACTCTGTATCTAACCCCGTGCTGTACCTGTCCTGTGAGTGTTTGATGGTGACAGTGCAGAGGGAGATTTACTCTGTATCTAACCCCGTGCTGTACATGTCCTGGGAGTGTTTGATGGGGACAGTGTAGAGGGAGCTTTACTCTGTATCTAACCCCGTGCTGTACATGTCCAGGGAGTGTCTGATGGGGACGGTGTAGAGGGAGATTTACTCTGTATCTAACCCGTGCTGTAACTGTCCTGGGAGTGTCTGATGGGGACATTGTGGAGGGAGCGTTACTCTGCAACTAACCCCGTGCTGTACCCGTCCTGGGAGTGTTTGATGGAGACGGTGTAGAGGGAGTTTTATCTGCATCTAACCCCTACATGAACCTGTCCTGGGAGTGTTTGATGTGGACGGTGTAGAGGGAGCTTTACTCTGTATCTTACCCCGTGCTGTACCTGTCCTGGGAGTGTTTGATGGGGACGGTGTAGAGGGAGCTTTACTCTGTATCTTGCCCAGTGCTGTACCTGTCCTGGGAGTGTTTGATGGGGACAGTGTAGAGGGAGATTTACTCTGTATCTAACCCCGTGCTGTACCTGTCCTCGGAGTGTTTGATGGTGACAGTGCAGAGGGAGATTTACTCTGTATCTAACCCCGTGCTGTACATGTCCTGGGAGTGTTTGATGGGGACAGTGTAGAGGGAGCTTTACTCTGTATCTAACTCCATGCTGTACCTGTCCTGGGAGTGTTTGATGGGGACAGTGTAGAGGGAGCTTTACTCTGTATCTAACCCCGTGCTGTACCTGTCCTGGGAGTGTTTGATGGGGACAGTGTAGAGGGAGCTTTACTCTGTATCTAACCCCGTGCAGTACCTGTCCTGGGTGTGTTTGATGGGGACAGTGTAGAGGGAGCTTTACTCTGTATCTAACCCCGTGCTGTACCTGTCCTGGGAGTGTTTGATTCGGACTGTGTAGAAAGAGCTTTACTCTGTATCTAACCCCGTGCTGTACATGTCCTGGGAGTGTTTGATGGGGACAGTGTAAAGGGAGCTTTACTCTGTATCTAACCCCATGCTGTACCTGTCCTGGGAGTGTTTGATGGGGACAGTGTAGAGGGAGATTTACTCTGTATCTAACCCCGTGCTGCACCTGTCCTGGGAGTGTTTGATGGGGACAGTGTAGAGGGAGCTTTATTCTGTATCTAACCCCGTGCTGTACCTGTCCTGGGAGTGTTTGATAGGGACAGTGTAGGGGGAGATTTACTCTGTATCTAACCCCCGTGCTGTACCTGTCCTGGGAGTGTTTGATGGGGACAGTGTAGAGGAAGCTTTACTCTGTATCTAACCCCGTGCTGTACCTGTCCAGGGAGTGTTTGATGGGGAGAGTGTAGAGGGAGATTTACTCTGTATCTAACCCCGTGCTGTACCTGTCCTGGGAGTGTTTGATGGTGACAGTGCAGAGGGAGATTTACTCTGTATCTAACCCCGTGCTGTACATGTCCTGGGAGTGTTTGATGGGGACAGTTTAGAGGGAGCTTTACTCTGTATCTAACCCCGTGCTGTACCTGTCCTGGGAGTGTTTGATGGGGACAGTGTAGAGGGAGCTTTACTCTGTATCTAACCCCGTGCTGTACCTGTCCTGGGAGTGTTTGATGGGGACAGTGTAGAGGGAGATTTACTCTGTATCCAACCCCGTGCTGTACATGTCCAGGGAGTGACTGATGGGGACGGTGTAGAGGGAGATTTACTCTGTATCTAACCCCGTGCTGTACCTGTCCTGGGAGTGTTTGATGGGGACAGTGTAGAGGGAGCTTTACTCTGTATCTAACCCCGTGCTGTACCTGTCCTGGGAGTGTTTGATGGAGACAGTGTAGAGGGAGATTTACTCTGTATCTAACCCCGTGCTGTACCTGTCCTGGGAGTGTTTGATGGGGACAGTGTAGAGGGAGATTTACTCTGTATCTAACCCCGTGCTGTACCTGTCCTGTGAGTGTTTGATGGTGACAGTGCAGAGGGAGATTTACTCTGTATCTAACCCCGTGCTGTACATGTCCTGGGAGTGTTTGATGGGGACAGTGTAGAGGGAGCTTTACTCTGTATCTAACCCCGTGCTGTACATGTCCAGGGAGTGTCTGATGGGGACGGTGTAGAGGGAGATTTACTCTGTATCTAACCCGTGCTGTAACTGTCCTGGGAGTGTCTGATGGGGACATTGTGGAGGGAGCGTTACTCTGCAACTAACCCCGTGCTGTACCCGTCCTGGGAGTGTTTGATGGAGACGGTGTAGAGGGAGTTTTATCTGCATCTAACCCCTACATGAACCTGTCCTGGGAGTGTTTGATGTGGACGGTGTAGAGGGAGCTTTACTCTGTATCTTACCCCGTGCTGTACCTGTCCTGGGAGTGTTTGATGGGGACGGTGTAGAGGGAGCTTTACTCTGTATCTTGCCCAGTGCTGTACCTGTCCTGGGAGTGTTTGATGGGGACAGTGTAGAGGGAGATTTACTCTGTATCTAACCCCGTGCTGTACCTGTCCTCGGAGTGTTTGATGGTGACAGTGCAGAGGGAGATTTACTCTGTATCTAACCCCGTGCTGTACATGTCCTGGGAGTGTTTGATGGGGACAGTGTAGAGGGAGCTTTACTCTGTATCTAACTCCATGCTGTACCTGTCCTGGGAGTGTTTGATGGGGACAGTGTAGAGGGAGCTTTACTCTGTATCTAACCCCGTGCTGTACCTGTCCTGGGAGTGTTTGATGGGGACAGTGTAGAGGGAGCTTTACTCTGTATCTAACCCCGTGCTGTACCTGTCCTGGGAGTGTTTGATGGGGACAGTGTTGAGGGAGATTTACTCTGTATCCAACCCCGTGCTGTACATGTCCAGGGAGTGTCTGATGGGGACGGTGTAGAGGGAGATTTACTCTGTATCTAACCCGTGCTGTACCTGTCCTGGGAGTGTTTGATGGGGACAGTGTAGAGGGAGCTTTACTCTGTATCTAACCCCGTGCTGTACCTGTCCTGGGAGTGTTTGATGGGGACAGTGTAGAGGGAGCTTTACTCTGTATCTAACCCCGTGCTGTACCTGTCCTGGGAGTGTTTAATGGAGACAGTGTAGAGGGAGATTTACTCTGTATCCAACCCCGTGCTGTACATGTCCAGGGAGTGTTTGATGGGGACAGTGTAGAGGGAGATTTACTCTGTATCTAACCCCGTGCTGTACATGTCCAGGGAGTGTCTGATGGGGACGGTGTAGAGGGAGATTTACTCTGTATCTAACCCGTGCTGTTACTGTCCTGGGAGTGTCTGATGGGGACATTGTGGAGGGAGCGTTACTCTGCATCTAACCCCGTGCTGTACCCGTCCTGGGAGTGTTTGATGGAGACGGTGTAGAGGGAGTTTTATCTGCATCTAACCCCTACATGAACCTGTCCTGGGAGTGTTTGATGTGGACGGTGTAGAGGGAGCTTTACTCTGTATCTTACCCCGTGCTGTACCTGTCCTGGGAGTGTTTGATGGGGACGGTGTAGAAGGAGCTTTACTCTGTGTCTAACCCCGTGCTGTACCTGTCCAGGGAGTGTTTGACGGGGACAGTGTAGGGGGAGATTTACTCTGTATCTAACCCCGTGCTGTACCTGTCCTGGGAGTGTTTGATGGTGACGGTGTAGAGGGAGCTTTACTCTGTATCTCACCCTGTGCTTTACCTGTCCTGGGAGTGTTTGATGGGGACAGTGTCGAGGGAGCTTTACTCTGTAACTAACCCCGTGCTGTACCTGTCCTGGGAGTGTTTGATGTGGACAGTGTAGAGGGAGCTTTACTCTATATCTAACCCCGTGGTGTACCTGTCCTGGGAGTGTTTGATGTGGACAGTGTAGAGGGAGATTTACTCTGTATCTCATCCCGTGCTGTACCTGTCCTGGGAGTGTTTGATGGGGACAGTGTAGAAGGAGCTTTACCCTGTATCTAACCCCGTGCTGTACCTGTCCTGGGAGTGTTTGTTGGGGACAGTGTAGAGGGAGCTTTACTCTGTATCTAACCCCGTACTGTACCTGTCCTGGGAGTGTTTGATGGGGACGGTGTAGTGGGAGCTTTACTCTGTATCTCAACCCCTGCTGTACCTGTCCTGGGAGTGTTTGATGGGGACAGTGTAGAGGGAACATTACTCTGTATCTAACCCCGTGCTGTACCTGTCCTGGGATTGTTTGATGGTGACAGTGCAGGCGGAGCTTTACTCTGTATCTAACCCAGTGCTGTACCTGTTTTGGGAGTGTTTGAATGGGACGGGGTGGAGGGAGCTTTACTCTGTATCTAACCCCGTGCTGTATCATTCCTGGGAGTGTTTGATGGTGACGGTGTAGAGGGAGCTTTACTCTGTATCTAACACCGTGCTGTACCTCTCCTGGGAGTGTTGGATGGGGACAGTGTAGTGGGAGATTTACTCTGTATCTAACCCCGTGCTGTACCTGTCCTGTGAGTGTTTGATGGGGACGGTGTAGCGGGAGCTTGACTCTGTATCTAACCCCGTGCTGTACCTGTCCTGGGAGTGTTTGATTGGGACAGTGTAGAGGGAGCTTTACTCTGTATCTTTCCCTGTCCTGTACCTGTCCTGGGAGTGTTTGATGGGGACAGTGTAGAGGGAGATTTACTCTGTATCTAACCCCGTGCTGTACCTGTCCTGGGAGTGTTGGATAGGGACAGTGTATAGGGAGCTTTACTCTGTATCTAACACCGTGCTGTACCTGTCCTGGGAGTGTTTGATGGGGACAGTGTAGATGTAGCTTTACTCTGTATCTAACCCTATGCTGTACCTGTCCTGGGACTGTTTGATGGGGACAGTGTAGAGGGAGATTTACTCTGTATCTAAGCCCGTGCTGTACCTGTCCTGGGAGTGATTGATGGGGACAGTGTAGAGGGGACTGTACTCTCTATCTAACCCTATGCTGTATCTGTCCTGGGAGTGTTTGATGGGGACAGTTTAGAGGGAGATTTACTCTGTATCTAACCCCGTGCTGTACCTGTCCTGGGGAGTGTTTGAGTCTCTCTCTCTCTCTCTGGCCTCCCCCCTCAGATTGTTAACCTGAAGAAGACACTGAAGGCTAGCGGCGGTGCCCCCCAGGAGTCGGAGCCGCACGTGATGGAGAACCGGGAACCTGCTGCACCTCAGGACCAGCGTCTGTCCACCAAGAAGGCCTCCAAAGTGAAAGGGTGAGTGGCAGACGTCACGATCCCGGCGGAGGGGGGGGTTTTGCCCCTTCGGCCCCTCGTCTCCCACCCAGGCCCCTTGCCTGGCTCATTTCGCTTTGTGCCCCCTGTCTGGTGACCCCCACCCCAGGCTCGAGTGGGACTGAATCGGCCTCCTCCTGTTTCTGTGTGACAGGCTCGAGAAGGGGCTGAATGGATCTCCTCCTGTTCCTGTGTAACAGGCTCAAGAGGGGCTGAATGGCCTCCTCTTGTTCCTGTGTAACAGGCTCGAGAAGGGGCTGAATGGGCCTCCTCCTGTTCCTGTGTAACAGACTCGAGAGGGGCTGAATGGGCCTCCTCCTGTTCCTGTGTAACAGGCTCGAGAGGGGCTGAATGGGCCTCCTCCTTTTCCTGTGTAACAGGCTCGAGAGGGGCTGAATGGGCCTCCTCCTGTTCCAGTCCAACAGGCTCGAGAGGGGCTGAATGGCCCTCCTCCTGTTCCTGTGTAACAGGCTCGAGAGGGGCTGAATGGGCCTCCTCCTGTTCCAGTCCAACAGGCTCGAGAGGGGCTGTATGGCCTCCTCCTGTTCCTGTGTAACAGCCTCGAGTGGGGCCTGAATGGGACTCCTCCTGTTCCTGTGTAACAGGCTCGAGAGGGGCTGAATGGGACTCCTCCTGTTCCTGTGTAACAGGCTCGAGACGGGCTGAATGGCCTCCTCCTGTTCCTGTGTAACAGGCTCGAGAGGGGTTGAATGGGCCTCCTCCTGTTCCTGTGTAACAGGCTCGAGAGGGGCTGAATGGGCCTCCTCTGGTCTCTGTGTAAGAGGCTCGAGAGGGGCTGAATGGGCCTCCTCCTGTTCCTGTGTAACAGGCTCGAGAGGGGTTGAATGGCCTCCTCCTGTTCCTCTGTAACAGGCTCGAGAGGGGCTGAATGGCCTCCTCCTGTTCCTGTGTAACAGGCTCGAGAGGGGCTGAATGGGCCTCCTCCTTTTCCTGTGTAACAGGCTCGAGAGGGGCTGAATGGGCCTCCTCCTGTTCCTGTGTAACAGGTTCGAGAGGGGCTGAATGGGCCTCCTCCTGTTCCTGTGTAACAGGTTCGAGAGGGGCTGAATGGGCCTCCTCCTTTTCCTGTGTAACAGGCTCGAGAGGGGCTGAATGGGCCTCCTCCTGTTCCTGTGTAACAGGTTCGAGAGGGGCTGAATGGGCCTCCTCCTGTTCCTGTGTAACAGGCTCGAGAGGGGCTGAATGGACCTCCTCCTGTTCCAGTCCAACAGGCTCAAGAGGGGCTGGATGGCCTCCTCCTGTTCCTGTGTAACAGGCTCGAGAGGGGCTGTATGGGCCTCCTCCTGTTCCTGTGTAACAGGCTCGAGAGGGGCTGAATGGCCTCCTCCTGTTCCTGTGTAACAGGCTCGAGAGGGGCTCTATGGGCCTCCTCCTGTTCATGTGTAACAGGCTCGAGAGGGGCTGTATGGGCCTCCTCCTGTTCCTGTGTAACAGGCTCGAGAGGGGCTGAATGGGCCTCCTCCTGTTCCTGTGTAACAGGCTCAAGAGGGGCTGAATGGCCTCCTCCTGTTCCTGTGTAACAGCCTCGAGTGGGGCCTGAATGGGCTCCTCCTGTTCCTGTGTAACAGGCTCGAGAGAGGCTGAATGGGCCTCCTCCTGTTCCTGTGTAACAGGCTCGAGAGGGGCTGAATGGGCCTCCTCCTGTTCCTGTGTAACAGGCTCGAGAGGGGCTGAATGGCCTCCTCCTGTTCCTGTGTAACAGCCTCGAGTGGGGCCTGAATGGGACTCCCCCTGAGTGCACGGGGGTTAATAACTGCATCTCTCTGTTCCTCTTTCAGACTCCGAGGAAGTGGGAAGATCTGGTCCAAGTCAAATTAATTTCTCATTTTCCAGTCAATGCTTTTCCACTTGCTGTGTCACTTCCTGTCCCCCTCTCGCTGTCTCTCTCTCTCTCTTTCTGTCTCTTTCTGCCTCTCTCTCCCCCTCCCCCTCTCTGTCTGCTCTCTCCTTCCCTCTCTCTGTCTGCCTCTCTCCCCCTCCCTCTGTCTGCCCCTGTGCCTGTCTCCCCCTCCCTCTCTCTGCCTCTTTGTCCCGCTCTCTCTCTCTCTCTCTGCCTCTCTCTCCCCTCCCATCCTCTGTCTGCCTCTCTACCTCCCACTCTCTGTCTGCCTCTCTCCCCCTCCCTCTGTCTGCCCCTGTGCCTGTCTCCCCCTCCCTCTCTCTGCCTCTTTGTCCCGCTCTCTCTCTCTCTCTCTCTGCCTCTCTCTCCCCTCCCATCCTCTGTCTGCCTCTCTCCCTCCCTCTCTCTGTCTGCCTCTCTCCCCCTCCCTCTGTCTGCCCCTGTGCCTGTCTCCCCCTCCCTCTCTCTGCCTCTTTGTCCCGCTCTCTCTCTCTCTCTCTGCCTCTCTCTCCCCTCCCATCCTCTGTCTGCCTCTCTACCTCCCACTCTCTGTCTGCCTCTCTCCCCCTCCCTCTGTCTGCCCCTGTGCCTGTCTCCCCCTCCCTCTCTCTGCCTCTTTGTCCCGCTCTCTCTCTCTCTCTCTGCCTCTCTCTCCCCTCCCATCCTCTGTCTGCCTCTCTACCTCCCACTCTCTGTCTGCCTCTCTCCCCCTCCCTCTGTCTGCCCCTGTGCCTGTCTCCCCCTCCCTCTCTCTGCCTCTTTGTCCCGCTCTCTCTCTCTCTCTCTGCCTCTCTCTCCCCTCCCATCCTCTGTCTGCCTCTCTACCTCCCACTCTCTGTCTGCCTCTCTCCCCCTCCCTCTGTCTGCCCCTGTGCCTGTCTCCCCCTCCCTCTCTCCCCTCCCATCCTCTGTCTGCCTCTCTATCTCCCACTCTCTGTGCCTCTCTCCCCCTCCCTCTATCTCCTCCTATCTCTGTCTGCCTCTCTCTCTCTCCCTCCCTCTCCCTGTCTGCCTCTCTCTCTCTCCCTCCCTCTCTCTGTCTGCCTCTCTCTCTCTCCCTCCCTCTCTCTGTCTGCCTCTCTCCCTCCCTCTCTCTGTCTGCCTCTCCCTCCCTCTCTCTGTCTGCCTTTCTCTCTCCCTCTCTCTGTCTGCCTTTCTCTCTCCCTCCCTCTCTGTCTGCCTCTCTCCCTCCCTCTCCCTGTCTGCCTCTCTCTCTCTCCCTCCCTCTCTCTGTCTGCCTCTCTCCCTCCCTCTCTCTGTCTGCCTCTCTCTCTCTCCCTCCCTCTCTCTATCTGCCTCTCTCCCTCCCTCTCTCTGTCTGCCTCTCTCCCTCCCTCTCTGTGTCTGCCTCTCTCTCTCCCTCCCTCTGTCTGCCTCTCTCTCTCCCTCTCTCTGTCTGCCTCTCTCTCTCTCCTTCCCTCTCTCTATCTGCCTCTCTCCCTCCCTCTCTCTGTCTGCCTCTCTCCCTCCCTCTCTCTGTCTGCCTTTCTCCCTCCCTCTCTGTGTCTGCCTCTCTCCCTCCCTCTCTCTGTCTGCCTTTCTCCCTCCCTCTCTCTGTCTGCCTCTCTCTCTCCCTCTCTCTGTCTGCCTCTCTCTCCCTCCCTCTCTCTGAGTACCTTTCTCTCTCCCTCCCTCTCTCTGTCTGCCTCTCTCCCCTGCTCTCTTTTCCTCTCTCTCTCTCTCTCTCCCCTCCCCTCCCTTTCTCTATCAGCCTCTCTCCCCACCACCCCCAATCTCTTTGCCTCCCCCTCTCTCTCTCTCTCTGTTCCCCCTCCTCCCCCACCATTTCTCTCTGCCTCTCCCCTCCCTCCCTCCTCCCCCCTGCTCTTTCCCAATGTGTGGACCCTGCCTGAACAGCTAGTCAGCTGGGGCAGGCGGCGTGTGTGTGTGTGTGTGTGTGTGTGTGTGTGTCTGTGTGAACTGTGACGGGGAACCCTGCCTGGAGACCAGGAGGGAGAGCGGCCCAGACTGAGGACACCGCGTATATTGACGCTCTGGCGGTATTGCCCTGAGAATAGGGGCTGAATACCCCTCTGCACCTGGGAGCTGAGCAGAATCAGAGTCTGCACTCCACGCTTGTCGAAGTGTGAATATTCGCAGGTTGAAATTCCCTATCTCTCTCTCTCTCTCAGAATCAAAACATTAAAATATTTTAGAGCTTCAATGAATTCTAAGCATTCTGTTCTCTCCTCGATGTCTGTGTATATCTGAGAGTAATGGAGAGGGAGCTCCGTATTGTACCTGTCCCTGGGAGTGCTCGATGCTGACACTGGGTATAAAGTGGGGAGGGGGTTACACTGTCAGGGTAATGTAGAGGGAGCTCTGTATTGTACCTGTCCCTGGGAGTGCTCGATGCTGACACTATGTATAAAGTGGGGAGGGGGTTACACTGTCAGGGTAATGTAGAGGGAGCTCCGTATTGTACCTGTCCCTGGGAGTGCTCGATGCTGACACTGGGTATAAAGTGGGGAGGGGGTTACACTGTCAGGGTAATGGAGAGGGAGCTCCGTATTGTACCTGTCCCTGGGAGTGCTCGATGCTGACACTGGGTATAAAGTGGGGAGGGGGTTACACTGTCAGTGTAATGTAGAGGGAGCTCCGTATTGTACCTGTCCCTGGGAGTGCTCGATGCTGACACTGGGTATAAAGTGGGGAGGGGGTTACACTGTCAGGGTAATGTAGAGGGAGCTCTGTATTGTACCTGTCCCTGGGAGTGCTCGATGCTGACACTGGGTATAAAGTGGGGAGGGGGGTTACACTGTTAGGGTAATGTAGAGGGAGCTCTGTATTGTAACCTGTCCCTGGGAGTGCTCGATGCTGACACTGGGTATAAAGTGGGGAGGGGGTTACACTGTCAGGGTAGTGTAGAGGGAGCTCTGTATTGTACCTGTCCCTGGGAGTGCTCGATGCTGACACTGGGTATAAAGTGGGGAGGGGGTTACACTGTCAGGGTAATGTAGAGGGAGCTCCGTATTGTACCTGTCCCTGGGAGTGCTCGATGCTGACACTGGGTATAAAGTGGGGAGGGGGTTACACTGTCAGGGTAATGTAGAGGGAGCTCTGTATTGTACCTGTCCCTGGGAGTGCTCGATGCTGACACTGGGTATAAAGTGGGGAGGGGGTTACACTGTCAGGGTAATGTAGAGGGAGCTCTGTATTGTACCTGTCCCTGGGAGTGCTCGATGCTGACACTGGGTATAAAGTGGGGAGGAGGTTACACTGTCAGGGTAATGTAGAGGGAGCTCTGTATTGTACCTGTCCCTGGGAGTGCTCGATGCTGACACTGGGTATAAAGTGGGGAGGGGGGTTACACTGTCAGGGTAATGTAGAGGGAGCTCTATACTGTACCTGTCCCTGGGAGTGCTCGATGCTGACACTGGGTATAAAGTGGGGAGGGGGTTACACTGTCAGGGTAGTGTAGAGGGAGCTCTGTATTGTACCTGTCCCTGGGAGTGCTCGATGCTGACACTGGGTATAAAGTGGGGAGGGGGTTACACTGTCAGGGTAGTGTAGAGGGAGCTCTGTATTGTACCTGTCCCTGGGAGTGCTCGATGCTGATACTGGGTATAAAGTGGGGAGGGGGTTATACTGTCAGGGTAGTGTAGAGGGAGCTCTGTATTGTACCTGTCCCTGGGAGTGCTCGATGCTGACACTGGGTATAAAGTGGGGAGGGGGTTACACTGTCAGGGTAATGTAGAGGGAGCTCTGTATTGTACCTGTCCCTGGGAGTGCTCGATGCTGACACTGGGTATAAAGTGGGGAGGGGGTTACACTGTCAGGGTAATGGAGAGGGAGCTCCGTATTGTACCTGTCCCTGGGAGTGCTCGATGCTGACACTGGGTATAAAGTGGGGAGGGGGTTACACTGTCAGGGTAATGTAGAGGGAGCTCCGTATTGTACCTGTCCCTGGGAGTGCTCGATGCTGACACTGGGTATAAAGTGGGGAGGGGGTTACACTGTCAGGGTAATGTAGAGGGAGCTCTGTATTGTACCTGTCCCTGGGAGTGCTCGATGCTGACACTGGGTATAAAGTGGGGAGGGGGTTACACTGTCAGGGTAGTGTAGAGGGAGCTCCGTATTGTACCTGTCCCTGGGAGTGCTCGATGCTGACACTGGGTATAAAGTGGGGAGGGGGTTACACTGTCAGGGTAATGTAGAGGGAGCTCTGTATTGTACCTGTCCCTGGGAGTGCTTGATGCTGACACTGGGTATAAAGTGGGGAGGGGGTTACACTGTCAGGGTAATGTAGAGGGAGCTCTGTATTGTACCTGTCCCTGGGAGTGCTCGATGCTGACACTGGGTATAAAGTGGGGAGGGGGTTACACTGTCAGGGTAATGTAGAGGGAGCTCTGTATTGTACCTGTCCCTGGGAGTGCTCGATGCTGACACTGGGTATAAAGTGGGGAGGGAGGTTGGGTGGGGGATGGGGGGGTGCGGAAATGAAGGGTTCTCCAGGGTTACAAAGGCGATGAAGATGGACTGCTCCGAGGGGGGCTGCATGGGCTCTTGCTGTGCCTATAAGGGACGCCGTCGACCTCCAGTGGTAGCGACGTGGATCGAGGTTGTCTCTGAGCTGCCTCTCGCCGCGTGCTGCTCCGCTTGGGCAGGCATCGCTCGCGCCTGGGGAAAGCTGGCAGGGCGGCTGACGTGTTGCTGCGGCAGGACACCGAGGCGATCCAGAGCCAACTCCCTCGGTCGCCTTGCGTTTGCGGCTCGAGGAACTTCGGATGTGAGTGGACGAGGTGGAGGCTGAGCTGCAGACAGTGCGTCACGTGCTGGAAGGGTGGGGGAGGGGGGTCAAGTTACCTCAGACACTTTGCTTCATTCAAGTGAGGGGACGAAATAGGGACGTAGTAGCGTTAGGGGGCAAGAGTTTGAACCGTTAGGCGCTCACGTAAGCAGAACCTCCAAGGTAATAATCTCAGGATTACTACCTGAGCAAACCGGCACAGGGTGAATAAAGTCAAGGAGTTAAACGCGAGGCTCGGAGATTGGTGTGGGAGGAATGGGGCACTGGCGCCAGTACTGGGGTAGCAGGGAGCTGTTCCGGTGGGAACGGGCTTCAGTTGAACAGTGCTTGGGACCATTGTCGCGGTGAATCGAATGACTAGGGCTGCAGCGAGAGAGCTTGAACTAAAAAGAGAGGGGGGAGGGATCTGGGGAAGGGATTATGGCGACTTGCAAAGCAAAAGGATATGGTCGCACTGCAGGGCAGCTATTTAGGTATTGATACCCAGAGTGTGACAGGAAGGGACAGTGTGTCTCAATATATAGAAACCAAGCAAAGGAGGAAAAAATGGTGAAGGCAAAATTAATGGCTTGTTACTTCAATGCATGTAGGATTCGGAACAAAATAAATAAATTAGCGGCACAAATAGAGCTTAATGGGTATGATCTTATAGCCGTTACAGAGACACAGTTACAAGGAGATCAAAGCCGGGGACTAAATATTCAGGGGTGTGTGACTTTTCACAAGGACAAGCAGGGAGGAAAGGGTGGTGGGGTAGCTTTGTTAGTACGAGGTGGAATAAGTACGGTAGCGAGAAACGATCTTGGATCGGAAGATTGGCGGAGGTAAGAAATAAGGGGGAGAAGACACTGGTGGGAGTAGTCTATATGCACCCCTGACAGAAGCTATACTGTAGGACAGAGAATGAATCAGGAGATAATGAGGACCTGTGAAAAAGGGCCGTACATCAATCATGGGTGACTTTCATGTTCACGTGGGTTGGAAAAATCATGAGCAAGAATTTATTGAGCGTATTTGGGGACAGTTTCCTGGAACAATATGTTGTGAATCCAACCAGGCTATCTTGGACCTGGTCATGTGCAGGTTTAATAAACGATCTCAGAGTAAAAGATCCCTGAGGAAAGAGTGACCATAACGTGGTGGAGTTCAGCATTCAGTTTGAGAGTGGGAAAACTTGCGTTGGAAGCAACTGTGCTAAACTTCAATCAGGGTAATCACAAAGGAATGGGGGCAGAGTTGGCTGGAGCGGACTGGGATAGACGTTCAGCAGAAAGGACGATTGATGGACAATGGCAGACGTTGAAGAAAATAGTTCACGACTCACAACAGAGATGTTTGCGGGTGAGGAAGGAGGATTCAAGGAAGGGGATAAACCAACCCTGGTTCACCAAGCCAGTTGAGAGTATCAAATTGCAAGAAAAAAAACATACAGTGTGACAAAGATTAGCGGTAAGCCGGAGGATTGGGAAAGGCTTAAAAACCAACAAAAAGTAAATAAAAGAGGGAGAAAATAAACTGTGAGGGTAAACTCACAAGTAATATAAAAATGGGCAGTAAGAGCTTCTTGAAATATATAAAAAGGAAGAGAGGGGCCACAACGTGAATATTGGCCCCTCAGAGAATGAGACTGGGGAAATAACAGTGGGGAACCAGGAAATGGCAGGAGGAGTTGAATAAATATTTGGCACCTGTCTTTATGGTTAAAATTTGCTAATAGCATTCCAAAAATACTAAATAATCAAGGGGCAAAAGGGGAAGGGGGTGGAAATAAATACAATAACTAGCGCTGGAGAAAAAGTACGAGGGTTAATGGCCAATAAATCCCCTGGATCTGAAGGGTTGCATCCCAGGATATTAAAGGAAACAGCAACAGAGATAGCGGATGCACTGGCGCTAAGTCTCGGATTCTGGGAAAAGTCCCAGAGGTTTGGAGAACGGCCAATGGCACACCCTTATTCAAAAAGGGGTCAGAGACAAAAAAGCAGGTAACGATGGGCTGAACATCTGTCACTCGGAAAACGTTAAGAGTCTGTTATGAAGGACGTAATGGCGGAGCATTTAGAAACGCATAATCTGATCAAGCAGAGTCAAGCGTGGCTTCATGAAAGGGGAAATCATGCCTGGCAAATTTATTCGAATTCTTTGAGAAGCAAACAAGGAGGGTAAATAAAGGGGAACCAGTAGATGTAATATATCTGGATTTCCAAACGGTGTTTGGGTAAGAGCCCACGGTGTTGGGAGTAGTATGTTAGCATGAATTTAGGATTGGCGAACTAATAGAAGACAGACAGCTGGGATAAGGGGGGCATTTTCAGGAGGGCAGCCTGTAACTGGTGGAGTACCACTGGGGCCACAATTATTCACTTCCCTCAGACGGCGTTTGCAGATGACATAAAGACAGGTGGGAGGTCAAGCGGTGAAGACGACACACGGAGCCCGCAGAGGGATGGGTGAATCCCAGAGATCGAGCATACAGGTTCAGCGGGTCATCGGGAAGGCAAGTGGAACATTGGAAACGGGAGCATAAAAATTTCGGGAGGCCTTGCTAAAACTACACAGCGTTAGACCACGCCTAGAGTGCCGGGAACAGTTCTGGGTCGCCTGATCTCAGGAAAGATGTGCTGGCACTGGAGGCAGTCCACAGAAGGTTCACTCGGTCAATCCCAGGGATGGTCTTATAGGCAGAGGTTGAGGAGGTTGGGCCTGTACTCGTTGGAGTTTAGAAGAATGAGAGGCGACCTTACTGGAACAGGTAAGATCCTTAGGGGGGGGCCTTGACAGGGTTCGATGGTGAGAGGTTGTTTCCCCTTGTGGGAGGGTCGAGGACCAGAGAATTAATCTCAGAGTGAGAGGTTGTCCACTTCAGACAGAGACGAGGAGGAACTTCTGCTCTCAGAGGGTCGTGAATCTGTGGAATTCTTTACCGCCGAGGGCTGTAGAGGCTGGATCATGAAACATATTCAAGGCTCAGAGAGATTTTTAATCCGTAAGGGAATCGAGGGGTTATAGGGAAAATGGAGGAAGGTGGAGTGGAGGATTATGTGATCAGCCAAGATCCCGCGGATGGGCAGGGCAGACTCGATGGGCTGAATGGCTTACTTCTGCTCCTGGGTCAATGTTAAGTCAGCGGCAGTGAGGGAGATACCAGACTGGGGGAGCTCCAGAGTGAGTTCCCGCAAGTCTCCCTCGACTGTCTGCCTGGGGAACACGCAGATCTCAGTCCCAGCGACCCCACTGTCGCCACTCGCCACCACCTCCCACTCCCACAGCTGCAACCAACACCCCCGCCCCCACCCCACCCCCCATCCAGACCCCCACCCCCATACCCCTCCAGGCCATCTCTAGCCCCTCTGAACCACACGCTCACTCTCGCTGGGCTGGGAGGGAGACTGAGGCTTGCTGGATGGGGAGCAGGAACCCGGGCTGATTCACCCCCTCCCTCCCTAACCCAGGGGTCAGTGGACAGGGATGGGGAGCAGGAACCCGGACTGATTCACCCCCACCTCCCTAACCCAGGGGTCAGTGGACAGGGATGGGGAGCAGGAACCCGGGCTGATTCACCCCCTCCCTATCCCAGGGGTCAGTGGACAGGGATGGGGAGCAGGAACCCGGGCTGATTCACCCCCCTCCCTAACCCAGGGGTCAGTGGACAGGGTTCAGGAGCCGGAACCCGGGCTGATTCACCCCCTCCCTAACCCAGGGGTCAGTGGACAGGGTTCAGGAGCAGGAACCCGGGCTGATTCACCCCCTCCCTAACCCAGGGGTCAGTGGACAGGGATGGGGAGCAGGAACCCGGCTGATTCACACCCTCCCTAACCCAGGGGTCAGTGGACAGGGATGGGGAGCAGGAACCCGGGCTGATTCACCCCCCCCCCTCCCTAACCCAGGGGTCAGTGGACAGGGATCGGGAGCAGGAACCCGGTCTGATTCACACCCCCCTCCCTAACCCATGTGTCAGTGGACAGGGATGGGGAGCAGGAACCCGGGCTGATTCATACCCCTCCCTAACCCAGGGGTCAGTGGACAGGGATCGGGAGCAGGAACCCAGGCTTATTCACCCCCCCCTCCCTAACCCAGGGGTCACTGGACAGGGATCGGGAGCAGGAACCCAGGCTGATTCACCCCACTCCCTAACCCAGGGGTCAGTGGACAGGGATGGGGAGCAGGAACCCGGGCTGATTCACCCCCCTCCCTAACCCAGGGGTCAGTGGACAGGGATGGGGAGCAGGAACCCGGGCTGATTCACCCCCCCCCTCCCTAACCCAGGGGTCAGTGGACAGGGATGGGGAGCAGGAACCCGGGCTGATTCACCCCCCTCCCTAACCCAGGGGTCAGTGGACAGGGATGGGGAGCAGGAACCCGGGCTGATTCACACCCCCCTCCCTAACCCAGGGGTCAGTGGACAGGGATGGGGAGCAGGAACCCGGGCTGATTCACCCCCCCCCTCCCTCACCCAGCGGTCAGTGGACAGGAATCGGGAGCAGGATCCCGGGCTGATTCACCCCCCCTCCCTAACCCAGGGGTCAGTGGACAGGGACCGGGAGCAGGAACCCGGGCTGATTCACCCCCCCCCCTCCCTAAACCAGGGGTCAGTGGACAGGGATCAGGAGCAGGAATCCGGGCTGATTCACCCCACTCCCTTACCCAGGGGTCAGTGGACAGGGATGGGGAGCAGGAACCCAGGTTGATTCACCCCCCCTCCCTAAGCCGGGGGTCAGTGGACAGGGATCAGGAGCAGGAACCCGGGCTGATTCACCCCCCCCCCCCTCCCTAACCCAGGGGTCAGTGGACAGGGATGGGGAACAGGAACCCGGGCTGATTCACACCCCCGCCCTAACCCAGGGGTCAGTGGACAGGGATGGGGAGCAGGAACCCGGGCTGATTCACCCTCCCTAACCCAGGGGTCAGTGGACAGGGATGGGGAGCTGGAACCCGGGCTGATTCACCCCCCTCCCTAACCCAGGGGTCAGTGGACAGGGATGGGGAGCAGGAACCCGGGCTGATTCACCCCCCTCCCTAACCCAGGGGTCAGTGGACAGGGATCGAGAGCAGGAACCCGGGCTGATTCACACCCCCCTCCCTAACCCAGGGGTCAGTGGACAGGGATCGGGAGCAGGAAGCCGGGCTGATTCACCCCACTCCCTAACCCAGGGGTCAGTGGACAGGGATGGGGAGCAGGAAGCCGGGCTGATTCACCCCACTCCCTAACCCATGGCCTCACTGGTACCTGGTGCAGTACATTCCGATGCGAGAGGAAGGAAGTGATTATTAATGGTGCAGTTATTCTCATCTCACAGCTGAGACATTTCACTCTGTGCCCTCATGTCACATGCTACCAGTCCCAGAGGTGCTGCGACTGACGGGAAAGGGAAGGGATCTCCCCTCTACAGTTACCAAACTTCACAGGGAGATTACACTCTGCAAAAGACCACTGTCCCCATCAGACACTCCCAGGACAGGTACAGCACGGGGTTAGATACAGAGTAAAGCTTCCTCTACACTGTCCCCATCAAACACTCCCAGGACAGGTACAGCACAGGGTTAGATACAGAGTAAATCTCCCTCTACACCGCCCCAATCAAACACTCCCAGGACAGGTACAGCACGGGGTAAGATACAGAGTAAAGCTCCGTCTACACTGTCCCCATCAAACACTCCCAGGACAGGTACAGCACGGGGTTAGACACAGAGTATATCTCCCTCTACACTGTCCCCATCAAACACTCCCAGGACAGGTACAGCACAGGGTTAGATACAGAGTAAAGCTCCCTCTACACTGTCCCCACCAAACAATCCCAGGACAGGTACACCACGGGGTTAGATACAGAGTAAAGCTCCCTCTACACTGTCCCCATCAAACACTCCCAGGACAGGTACAGCACGGGGTTAGATACAGAGTAAAGTTCCCTCTACAACGTCCCCATCAAACTCTCCCAGGACAGGTACAGCACGGGGTTAGATACAGAGTAAAGATCCCTCTACACTGTCCCCATCAAACACTCCCAGGGCAGGTACAGCACGGGGTTAGATACAGAGTAAAGCTCCCTCTACACCGTCCCCATCAAACACTCCCAGGACATGTACAGCACAGGGTTAGATACAGAGTAAAGCTCCCTCTACACTGTCCCCATCAGACACTCCCAGGACAGGTGCAGCACGGGGTTAGATACAGAGTAAAGCTCCCTCTACACCGTCCCCATCAGACACTCCCTGGACATGTACAGCACGGGGTTAGATACACAGTAAATCTCCCTCTACACTGTCCCCATCAAACACTCCCAGGACAGGTACAGCACGGGGTTATATACAGCGTAAAGCTCCCTTTACACTGTCCCCATCAAACACTCCCAGGACAGGTACAGCACGGGGTTAGATACAGAGTAAATCTCCCTCTACACTGTCCCCATCAAACACTCACAGGACAGGTACAGCACGGAGTTAGATACAGAGTAAAGCTCCCTCTACACTGTCCCCATCAAACACTCCCAGGACATGTACAGCACGGGGTTAGATACAGAGTAAATCTCCCTCTGCACTGTCACCATCAAACACTCACAGGACAGGTACAGCACGGGGTTAGATACAGAGTAAATCTCCCTCTGCACTGTCCCCATCAAACACTCCCAGGACAGGTACAGCACGGGGTTAGATACAGAGTAAAGCTCCCTCTACACCGTCCCCATCAAACACTCCCAGGACAGGTACAGCACGGAGTTAGATACGGAGTAAAGCTCCCTCTACACTGTCCCCATCAAACACTCCCAGGACAGGTACAGCACGGGGGTTAGATACAGAGTAAGGCTTCCTCTACACTGTCCCCATCAAACACTCCCAGGACAGGTACAGCACGGGGGTTAGATACAGAGTAAATCTCCCTCTGCACTGTCACCATCAAACACTCACAGGACAGGTACAGCACGGGGTTAGATACAGAGTAAATCTCCCTCTACACTGTCCCCATCAAACACTCCCAGGACAGGTACAGCACGGGGTTAGATACAGAGTAAATCTCCCTCTACACAGTCCCAATCAAACACTCCCAGGACAGGTACAGCACGGGGTTAGATACAGAGTAAAGCTCCCTCTACACCGTCCACATCAAACACTCCCAGGACAGGTACAGCACGGAGTTAGATACAGAGTAAATCTCCCTCTACACTGTCCCCATCAAACACTCCCAGGACAGGTACAGCACGGGGATAGATACAGAGTAAAGCTCCCTCTACACCGTCCCCATCAAACACTCCCAGGACAGGTACAGCACGGAGTTAGATACAGAGTAAAGCTCCCTCTACACTGTCCCCATCAAACACTCCCAGGACATGTACAGCACGGGGTTAGATACAGAGTAAATCTCCCTCTGCACTGTCACCATCAAACACTCACAGGACAGGTACAGCACGGGGTTAGATACAGAGTAAATCTCCCTCTACACTGTCCCCATCAAACCCTCCCAGGACAGGTACAGCACGGGGGTTAGATACAGAGTAAAGCTTCCTCTACACTGTCCCCATCAAACACTCCCAGGACAGGTACAGCACGGGGTTAGATGCAGAGTAAAGCTCCCTCCACAATGTCCCCATCAGACACTCCCAGGACAGGTACAGCACGGGGTTAGATACAGAGTAAATCTCCCTCTACACCGTCCCCATCAGACACTCCCTGGACTTGTACAGCACGGCGTTAGATACAGAGTAAATCTCCCTCTACACCGTCCCCATCAAACTCTCCCAGGACATGTACAGCACAGGGTTAGATACAGAGTAAAGCTCCCTCTACACCGTCCCCATCAAACACTCCCAGGACAGGTACAGCACGGGGTTAGATACAGAGTAAAGCTCCCTCTACACCGTCCCCATCAAACACTCCCAGGACAGGTACAGCACGGGGTTAGATACAGAGTAAAGCTCCCTCTACACCGTCCCCATCAAACACTCCCAGGACAGGTACAGCACGGGGTTAGATACAGAGTAAAGCTCCCTCTACACCGTCCCCATCAAACACTCCCAGGACAGGTACAGCACGGGGTTAGATACAGAGTAAATCTCCCTCTACACTGTCCCCATCAAACACTCCCAGGACAGGTACAGCACGGAGTTAGATACAGAGTAAAGCTCCCTCTACACTGTCCCCATCAAACACTCCCAGGACATGTACAGCACGGGGTTAGATACAGAGTAAATCTCCCTCTGCACTGTCACCATCAAACACTCCCAGGACAGGTACAGCACGGGGTTAGATACAGAGTAAAGCTTCCTCTACACCGTCCCCATCAAACACTCCCAGGACACGTACAGCACAGGGTTAGATACAGAGTAAATCTCCCTCTACACTGTCCCCATCAAACACTCCCAGGACAGGTACAGCATGGGGTTAGATACAGAGTAAAACTCCCTTTACACTGTCCCCATCAAACACTCCCAGGACAGGTACAGCACGGGGTTAGATACAGAGTAAAGCTCTTTCTACACAGTCCGAATCAAACACTCCCAGGACAGGTACAGCACGGGGTTAGATACAGAGTAAAGCTCCCTCTACACTGTCCCCATCAAACACTCCCAGGACAGGTACAGCACGGGGGTTAGATACAGAGTAAAGCTTCCTCTACACTGTCCCCATCAAACACTCCCAGGACAGGTACAGCACGGGGTTTAGATACAGAGTAAATCTCCCTCTACACTGTCCCCATCAAACCCTCCCAGGACAGGGACAGCACGGGGTTAGATACAGAGTAAAGCTCCCTCTACACCGTCCCCATCAAACACTCCCAGGACAGGTGCAGCACGGGGTTAGATACAGAGTAAAGCTCCCTCTACACCGGCCCCATCAAACACTCCCAGGACAGGTATAGCACGGGGGTTAGATACAGAGTAAAGCTCCCTCTACACCATCCCCATCAAACACTCCCAGGACAGGTACAGCACGGAGTTAGATACAGAGTAAAACTCCCTCTACACCGTCCCCATCAAACACTCCCAGGACAGGTACAGCTCGGGGTTAGATACAGAGTAAAGCTCCCTCTACACTGTCCCCATCAAACACTCCCAGGACAGGTACGGCACAGTGTTAGGTACAGAGTAAATCTCCCTCTACACCGTCCCCATCAAACACTCCCTGGACAGGTACAGCACGGGTTAAGATACAGAGTAAATCTCCCTCTACACCATCCCCATCAAACACTCCCAGGACAGGTACAGCACGGAGTTAGATACAGAGTAAAACTCCCTCTACACCGTCCCCATCAAACACTCCCAGGACAGGTACAGCTCGGGGTTAGATACAGAGTAAAGCTCCCTCTACACTGTCCCCATCAAACACTCCCAGGACAGGTACGGCACAGTGTTAGATACAGAGTAAATCTCCCTCTACACCGTCCCCATCAAACACTCCCTGGACAGGTACAGCACGGGTTAAGATACAGAGTAAAGCTCCCTCTACACCGTCCCCATCAAACACTCCCAGGACAGGTACAGCACAGGGTTAGATACAGAGTAAAGCTCCCTCTACACTGTCCCCATCAAACACTCCCAGGACAGGTACAGCACGAGGTTAGATACCGAGTAAAGCTCCCTCTACACCGTCCCCATCAAACACTCCCAGGACAGGTACAGCACGGGGTTAGATACAGAGTAAATCTCCCTCTACACCGTCCCCATCAAACACTCCCAGGACAGGTACAGCACGGGGTTAGATACAGAGTAAAGCTCCCTCTACACTGTCCCCATCAAACACTCCCAGGACAGGTACAGCACGGGGTTAGATACAGAGTAAATCTCCCTCTACACCGTCCCCATCAAACACTCCCAGGACAGGTACAGCACGGGGTTAGATACAGAGTAAAGCTCCCTCTACACCGTCCCCATCAAACACTCCCAGGACAGGTACAGCACGGGGTTAGATACAGAGTAAATCTCCCTCTACACCGTCCCCATCAAACACTCCCAGGACAGGTACAGCACGGGGTTAGATACAGAGTAAAGCTCCCTCTACACCGTCCCCATCAGACTCTCCCAGGACAGGTACAGCACGGGGTTAGATACAGAGTAAACCTCGCTCTACACTGTCCCCATCAAACACTCCCAGGACAGGTACAGCACGGGGTTAGCTACAGTGTGACGTTGTGTAAAGTCCGGACTCGAGCTCAGTGTTGTTGTGACAGCCTGGAGCTGTTATCTGGGGCATTCCAGACGCCTATCTCAGGAAGTTTTGCGTGGGTCTTTTGGGAATTCACCACCAAAGTGAAAGCGTCCGGTTCCAGTGGCTTCCTGATATGGCTGTGCGATCGAGGGTGGATGTCGGACTGCGCTCTCTCTCTGTCTCTTTCTGTCTCTGTGTGCGCGTGTCGCTCAGCTGGACCATGTTTGCGGTGTGGGTGATGGTAGGTCTTGTTTCACTGTGGCCCTGGTGTGCGCTTTCCTGTTCGGCTGTGTTGGTGTGTTTGTGTGCTGTGTCGTCTCGCTAAGTCCCAACTCTACTCCCACCCTCCCACCACTCCGCCCTGTCTCCCTCCCTCCCTCTGTCCACTCTGCCCTGTCTCCCTCCCTCCCTCCCTCCACTCCGCCCTGTCTCCCTCCCTCCCTCCCTCCCGCTCTCTCACTCCCTCTCCCACCCTCCCACCACTCCGCCCTGTCTCCCTCCCTCCCTCTGTCCACTCTGCCCTGTCTCCCTCCCTCCCTCCCTCCCTCCCTCCACTCCGCCCTGTCTCCCTCCCTCCCTCCCTCCCTCCCCTCTGCCCTGTCTCCCTCCCTCCCTCCGTCCCGCTCTCTCACTCCCTCTCCCTCCCTCCCTCCACTCCGCCCTGTCTCCCTCCCTCCCTCCCTCCCTCCCTCCCCTCTGCCCTGTCTCCCTCCCTCCCTCCGTCCACTCTGCCCTGTCTCCCTCCCTCCCTCCCTCCCTCCCGCTCTCTCACTCCCTCTCCCTCCCTCCCTCCACTCCGCCCTGTCTCCCTCCCTCCCTCCCTCCCTCCCGCTCTCTCACTCCCTCTCCCACCCTCCCACCACTCCGCCCTGTCTCCCTCCCTCCCTCCCTCCCGCTCTCTCACTCTCTCTCCCTCCTCGCCTCCCTCCCTCCCGCTCTCTCCCTCCTCCCCTCCCTCCCTCCACACCGCCCTGTCTCCCTCCCTCCCTCCCCTCTGCCCTGTCTCCCTCCCTCCCTCCCCTCTGCCCTGTCTCCCTCCCTCCCACCACTCTGCCCTGTCTCCCTCCCTCCCACCACTCTGCCCTGTCTCCCTCCCTCCCACCACTCTGCCCTGTCTCCCCTCCCTCCCTCCCGCTCTCTCACTCTCCCTCCTCCCCTCCCTCCCTACACTCTGCCCTGTCTCCCCTCCCTCACTCCCTCCCTCCACTCTGCCCTGTCTCCCCTCCCTCACTCCCTCCCTCCACTCCGTCCTGTCTCCCTCCCTCCCTCCCTCCCACCACTCTGCCCTGTCTCCCCTCCCTCACTCCCTCCCTCCACTCCGCCCTGTCTCCCTCCCTCCCTCCACTCTGCCCTGTCTCCCCTCCCTCACTCTCTCCCTCCACTCTGCCCTGTCTCCCCTCCCTCCCACCACTCTGCCCTGTCTCCCTCCCTCCCTCCACTCTGCCCTGTCTCCCTCCCTCCCTCCACTCTGCCCTGTCTCCCTACCTCCCTCCACTCTGCCCTGTCTCCCCTCCCTCCCACCACTCTGCCCTGTCTCCCTCCCTCCCTCCACTCTGCCCTGTCTCCCTCCCTCCCACCACTCTGCCCTGTCTCCCTCCCTCCCTCCACTCTGCCCTGTCTCCCTCCCTCCCTCCCACCACTCTGCCCTGTCTCCCTCCCTCCCTCCACTCTGCCCTGTCTCCCTCCCTCCCACCACCCTGCCCTGTCTCCCTCCCTCCCTCCACTCTGCCCTGTCTCCCCTCCCTCCCTCCCTCCCACCACTCTGCCCAGTCTCCCTCTCCCTCCCTCCCTCCACTCTGCCCTGTCTCCCT